>PVHP010002847.1:0-84011 GCA_004024765.1 Zapus hudsonius | reverse complement strand
TTAGTTAAGCAAATTTAGGGGATGAAATTATCATCTATTGCATGAGGGTTTTCAGATTATTTCTGACCCAGCACAGAAGGTATTCCCATAAGAATGTTAAAGGTAAGAGGAAACAATATTAGCTTTCAGATCCCTGAGAAATTTTTGTTTGTGGGACTCCTCTAAAGCATTCAGTCAAACTTAAGACAGTGGTTAGTCTTCACAGTTAAATTTCACCTCAGGCTTTTGAGATTTGAATGGCCCCATATAGTGTTTGTGATGAGATTTAAAAGCAAAACACAACAAAACTGTGTATGCTGTATCTTGATAGGACAAGCTATGCTGGCTCAACATGCACATGGAAAGCAAGGAACATCCAGTACTTTCTCTAGTAAGCTATCCCCTAGGCAGGAGGGACTACAGTTAATCTGTTTTTGTGCAGAACTAATTCACAACAGTGACCACTTATGAAGGAACTAGAATTAGGTGAGTCAAATGAATACCTATCTTTTCTAGACAAGGAGAGCAGTCATTTGATTCACTTCACAAATATAGCTGGTGTAATCAGATAGCCACCCGCGTGTGCACTTACCTACAGCAGCTTGCTACACAGTACAGAATTCATTCGGTCTACATGGGAGAAAACCTCACAGTGCTCATCAATGTTTGCCTTTACTGCGAAGCAGTTAACCTATCAGATGGTAACTTGGAATGTGTTTTATTACCACTGAGAATGTGCAACGGAGGAGGATCTGGACGGGTTTTCGTGTTTGCTTTGGCTCTGGCATTTTCCACGTAGCCAGCCCTGCGAATCCTAGAGAAACGTGTCCTGTTCTCAGCTCCCAGCACTGCCCCATTGTGCAGCACGAGAAAGTGAAAACGAAACCGCACAGACCCTCCATTGTCAGTCACCAGGCAGCCAAGGGAAGGTGGGCATGGCAGGAGCCTTTCTTGCTTTCCAGGCCTGTTGCCCTGGCCGGGATGCTGAGGCGACAGAGTCCTCATGCCATGCTCGCTCTGATTCAGTCAGTAGACACTGGCAGCCCTTGGAGCAGCCCGGGTGCCCAAGCACCAGGTCGCATAGTCAACACAGCATGCAGGGACAGGAAACAAGCATAAACAAGTGAACTTCCCCTGTAAAAGATGACACTGTTCTCTGGTCTTGCTTTGTCACCTGATGGTGCCGGTGGGCGCTACACAATAAGCTATTCCAAACATAGCCACAGAAAATAAGAGCAGATTACTTCATTCCATGGACCTGCATCCAGGCAGGTTCTTAACAGAGGATGCTGGTGATCCCTGTGAGCATCCCACATCCTGGCCCCCAGTCTTGGTAGAGACCTAAATGATATGGCCGCACAGAACAGTAACCTCTCACGTTCTTTATTCATCTGTATTTTCAACTATACATTTTTTTTGTGAGACTCCTTTATTCAGACCTTATGAGCTCTGTTTCCCATCATCATTCAGGTTCATTGACAGCACCTGGCACATGTGAAGTGACAATTATTTGTTGACCGAAAGTCACAATTCCATTTCATTTTCTTTCCTAAGTTTTCTAAAAAGCTTCTGTCTGAATCCAAATAATTCCATGTAGTTTGCCAATTGCTACCAACACTGGGCTAGAGCAAGAAACCATCTATTGTCACAGGCCAGAAGGGGATGGAAATAATTCAAACTATGTAAAACTTTCAGTAGTCAATAACCTACCTTAAATAAAGCAATCTTTGATATTTTTATTCATACCATTAAAAAATTTACAAATGGGGGCTGGAGAGATGGCTAAGTGGTTAAGGTAAGGCACACGAAGGGAAATCTGATGACACGAGGAAGGATGAGCCCATATGAGGCTCCCACATATAAAACGTCTATGTCCTGAGGCAGGATAGAGGTTTCAGAGGCATGTCTCCTTGGAACCTGGGTTCCAGGTCTCATGAAAGGCAATGTGGCAGAAGCATGCCAGCCCCGTCTTTTCAGGGGTCTCTGTTACCTAGGCCTAAGGAACACACTGTCACCAGCCACACCTTAATCTTATGGCTTTTTAAAGAAATGGGTAAACTAGGCTGGGGAGATAGCTCAGTCTGTAAGGTGTCTGTGTTACAAGCATGAGGACCTAAATCCAATCTCCCAAAGCCAGGTTAAAAAAAAGCTGGGTATGATGGCATGTGCTTGTATAATACTAGCACTGGAGAGGTGAAAACAGTTGGATAGTCAGTCTAGCCTACTTGGCTGCAGTCACACATGATTATAACCCCAGTCTTGCAGGGAGCAGAGACCAGAGACCAGAGACTTGCTGGTTCAGGACCCATCAGATGATGCCCTATGGATATGAATACTGCTATCTCCCTCTCAAAGGTCTAGACTACATGTGAGATCATTTTGACAATTCTAGAAAGACCTTAAGAATATAAGCTATTGTCAATGGTCCAAAAGTTGCATACTTTATTTGAATACATGTAAGTCAACAACCATTTTTTCATTTGAAAAAAAGGCATCTCTGAAAAGTATGAACCTGAACAATTACAGATAATGTCTTCAAATAAGTAGAATTAGAATAATAATAATTCCATATTCCTTTATCTCCACAGTTTTTTGTTCAGGATAAGAACAATTCATACAGAACTCATTCATCAGGTAGCAGTGAGGATTTATTAAACTGTGAACCTGGGTTCAAATGATTCCTTTACTCCTAATGATAGATGAAAATATAGCAGGTCATTTCCATGACTTTGCACAAAGATGTCTGCCAATGACCCAGTCAATACCATGCTTCAAAACAGGCTCAGGTATTTTTACGTCTATACTTCAGTAAGTCTTTTAGTTTAGTCCTACCAGGTAAACTACACAGGAACATTGAGACCATTTAATGTACACACACTCCTTCCCTGTTGTTATTACAACTTAAATGCAAGCATCAACAGGTTGGCATTTGCCAATTTACTCATTAGAAAATATTCCAGGAATACCTATTAGGCTAAATAAGAACCGGCATCTCTTCTCTTGTCAAGTGACTCACAGATTGATAAATAAAAACCCAAGATAACTATAAACACGACAGAAAGCAATGTTAAAGATAGTGTTCTAGGAACACGGATGGGAGGACAGAAGACATTTAAAAAGATACTTAAATCAGGCTTTGACAATATGGGACATATTAGCATTTTTCATGGCTGTAAGATTTCAGTCTCAAATCAGTTAACTTGCAATTTTTTTTCACCATTCCACAAATTAAGTCAATTCCCAGTTCCTGTATGACATAATCTAGTGAAAAATGTGTATTTTCAGGAAGCAGACAGTCATCTCTTCAAAAGATACTAAAAATATATAGCAGTTCAGTCTGAAAGACTGTGAGTCTAATTTTTGTTTGTAAATCAAGGCATCATTATATTTTATGTTTAAATATATATATACATGTATATGTATATATATATACATATATATATATATATATAAAATAGTGGGAAAAATGTAAAATGTCATGCCCTAAAAGAAGCACACCTTTTCATTACTGCCATTAAATTCCAAATATCACTCTTTCAAATGAAGTCTTTTCTGGCTTCTAGCATCTTTTACTTGTGTCACCATAGGAAATGCAGAACAAATTGTATAAACAAGATAGTGGAAAAAAATCATATGTTAATGTGTGCCTTTCCTCTTTTCTCTGAATATGGAATCATTCGTCTACATTTTCCTGTTTGAACATATCAACTTTCAGCAAGAATGGAATGTTAATTGATGTTACTCACAAACTATCATTCCTCAAGTGTAACCAGCAGGAAAGAAATCAAAACAAAGCCCTATTGGGTTTTCTATTTTTATTTATGGTGATTAGCGCTCACTTTGGGGGATTAAAATAAAATATCCGTCTCAGTTACAGCTCATCCTTCCCTCAATTAATGTACCCAAGGAGACCAGTTCCTTCATCTGCTCCCTGAAGACTCCTTTAATCACAAAGCCTATTCAAACTTCTCCCTAGAGCCCCCAAAACATAGGCAGTAACTTCCTAGGGAAGCCTGAAGCCTACCTCACCCTTCCCACTGGGGAAACACGGAGACTCAGCCCTTTCTGGTGTGATTGTGTAAGAACACAAGGATTCTATTACCCAGCCCAAAGCTGATGCCTATCTTTAAGTATCAGCTCAGGCCTTACTTATCTCCTCAAAAGCATAGCATAAACTGGGCAAAGAGGAAACAAGCACAATTTATCTTGCAACAACACAGCGTATCTCAGACTCCTCTGAAGAAAGCCTGCGCCCTGGATAAAATGCATAAAGGTTGAGATTGGGAATCATTTTCCATAGGAAAGTTCTAGAATTTGGATTTAATCTATCAGGACACTTTTTCACAAGCTTACTTGTCTCGGAGAGTTTCTTACTGCTCCTCTCAATTTCTACTCTCAGCTGAAACAAAACAGTCTGGAGAATTTTGTTGTTGTTGTGTTAGTTTCATGAAACATGTGCATTAAATGACAGATGTAGCCACCTCATCCTCTCACAAGGATGGCCAAAGATGCCACCACACATTCCCCAACCCAGGGCAGGGCTACTCCTGACTTGAGAACCTCTTTGAGGAAAAGGATAGATGTTTTTTCTTGAGGTTAAATTTAATCTGGGTGAGTGTAGAACTCCTATAGCCTTCACCAAATCAAAGAGACTATCTATCTGTCAACCTCCTGTCCCCAAACAGACAGTACAACAAAGGGACACTCTAGCTTTCAGTAGATACTGAAATGAACGCACTTTACGGAAAGCGGGATTTTCAAAGAAAAGTTATTAATAACTGAAATTAGGTTGTTTTTCTTATAGTCTGAGCACAGAAATTCATAAAAATGCATCTCCTAAATGACGAACTACAGAGAGAAATAGAAGCTAACTGGAGTCAGAAGCTGTTAACTTGGCATCTGCATGAGACAAAGAAGAGAACATCATAGCTACTGTTCTTTGTCGAAACAGGGCCTTGGACTTGATTCTCTCTAATCCGGCTTCACCTGGCAGGGCAGTCCTTCCAGTTCATCATTCAGGGGGGCCATCTGTGTTCACTGCTAGCTTCATGCCTCTCTTCTCAGACAGCATTATACTTTCAGAGAGGTGCTTCAACCCACCTGCCTGGGTCAACAGTGTGTCTGTTTCTCAGGCCACAGTGCTCTGGGCAGGTTCACATTCCTAGTGTCTTCTGTCCTGACCTTGTGCTTCCCCAACATTATCTAATCCACTATGAAAGCAGTGGTTATGGTGGAAAGTATTTGGCAACCTGTAACTGATTCCTTTCTAGTGGCTAAGATGCAACAAGCTATTTCTGCAAAAGCCCCATCCACAGCAAACCGACCAGGATGTGTCTGTAGTTGTGAGCAAAATGTTTCCCTCTTACCCACTGCCGGAGAAAAGAGTGCAAAGACACTCTGTTTACCGGCTAACCATGGGCAGTAATTACATTAGGAGCGTGAAGGGGTCAGTCTGTCATTCAAAACGGAAAAAATAAGTTAAATGAAAGGACAGCGTTCTTACTCACCACTGAGGTAAGCGCCATCTGAAAACTATAGATGCGGGCAAGCCCAAAGTCAGCCAGCTTTATCTGTCCACTGCTGGTCACCAGAATGTTCTGCGGTTTTAGATCACGATGCACTACGCGGTGAGAATGAAGGAAGTCCAGACCTCGGAGCAGCTGGAACATCATATCCTAAGTGAAGCAAACAAACATCAATAGATGTTCAAAACAGGAATTCATAAGCTATCTTTACCACTGAACCCTGAAGGTCAGCTGAATAAATGTGAATGAATGAATGGATGGATACCAATTCCTAACCTCTCCACTCTATTATCCTCATGGACACTATATTTTACTCTCAATCTGTACTTCATTATTGAAAGGACAATTGAAGAATAGTTTCCTATGGTGGAGAAAGTGTTCTGAGTTGGCTAGGTATGGCGAGGTGGCACATGCCTATAATTCTAGCACACGGGAGGTAGAGGTAGGAGGATTGTCGTGAGTTCAAGGCCACCCTAATACTACATAGTGAATTCCACCAGGTTATCCTTGGCTAGAGTGAGAACTTACCTTGAAAAACCAAAAAAGGAGGAAGGAAAGAAAGAAGGAAGGAAAGAAGGAAGGAAGGAAGGAACAAAGGAAGGAAGGAAGGAAGGAAGGAAGGAAGGAAGGAAGGGTTTTGGAAGGATATACTATAGTCAGTAGCTAATTTTGGGTAAGGAAAGAGGGAGGTAGTTTGAGAAGAAAAGTTGAATATTAATATTTTAACAGTAAGATTATTTTCAAAGTGTTCAATTCTACACAGTCATTAAATGTCACTTTGTTTTGTTTTTTCTTTTTGTTTCTAGGTAGGGTCTCACTAACCCAGGCTGGCATGGAATTCATTATGTATTCCAGGCTGGCCTCAAACTCACAACAATCCTCCTATCTCAGCCTCCCAAATGCTGGGATTAGAGGCGTGTGCAATGATGTCCAGCTATTATGTGCCAATCAATCAATCAATCAATCAATCACTTTTCAAGCAGAATGAGAGAATGAGAATGGGAAAATGAACTACAGATGCATGTGCTACTTTGTGTATCTGGCTTTTTGTGAGTACTGGGGAATTAAACCTGGGTTGTTATGCTTTTCAGGCAAGTGCATTAACCACTAAACCATCTCTCCAGCCCTCTATGTGCCATTTTTTAAAGTCCCTTCTGTTTAGCACTAATTTAGCCCTCACCACAACGAGGAACTGACACACTGAACTAAATTAGGTAACCGGCCTAAAGTCACAACACGAACAAAAGAATCTTGATTCGGATTAGAATCCAGAAAAATTGGATTCAAATCTCCAATGCAGTTGCTTATTAGATTAGTGAATGAATATGTAAAATGAAGCAATTCATTTACCCTCTCTGATTCTCAGAGTTTCCATTTGTAAATAGAACAGTTTATAAAGTGACTAGCATAATATTAAGCATTCAATAAACAAGAGCTACTACGGCTATTATTATTATTATTATTATTATTTTTGGTTTTTCGAGATAGGGTCTCCCTCTAGTCCAGGCTGAGCTGGAATTCACTATGTAGTCTCAGGGTGGCCTTGAACTCAAGGCAATGCTCCTACCTCTGCCTCCTGAGTGCTGGAATTAAAGGCGTGCGCCACCATGCCCAGCTACAGCTATTATTATTAACCATCATGGGACAGAAAAGCATTGAGAGAATAAATATCAGATATTTTTATAGTTTTAGGTCTAATAAAATTTCATCCAAAATTTAAAAACTCAGGAACAATGCCTGAAAGCAGGAACTTACGACAATGGCCACACTAGAGCCCTCTGAAATCTGGAACAAACTAGTGACTCTTCTAATATTGTGAGTAGTGAATTCAAGGGAAGGAGGTGAATAGTTCATGCAAGAGCTGTTACAGATGACTGGATAACTTTGTGGACAACAGCACGGAAGGGGCAGGCTTTAAGGATACATTTGTTCATTAGCTGGACCACAAAATGTCTCCCACAGTGTGTGTTTGAACACTTGGTCCAGTTAGCTAGATGTAGAGGCTAGCCAGAGCATACAGCCACAGGGGCAACCATGACAATGATAGCAAAGCTCCACTGCCAGCCCAAGTTTACAATGTTCCTAGATGTTTCACATTCCTGCCACCATGCCTTATAGATGCAATGATCCTGCCCCGTGTCTGTTTGTCTGTTTGTTTTTGAGGTAGGTCCGGAACCCAGGCTGACCTGGAACTCACTATGTAGTCTCAGAGTGGCCTCAAACTCATGATACTCTTACTTCTGCCTCCCAGGTGCTTAGATTAAAGCCGTGCACCACATTTGCCTTTAGATTTAATGAACAGAAACTTCTCTTCCCTTAACTTGCTTCTTTAAGGTATTTGGTGACAGCAAATCAAAGTACCGAACGCAGAAAATTGGTAGTGAGAAGTAGGGTTGTTGCTGTGACTGTGTGATTCATTGACTTCTGGGACTGGTTTATGGGAAGAATGTGAAGCTTGGAGCTATGGGCTACCAAAACCCTAGGATGACCTAAGCAGAGCGTATGGGGCATTTCAGAGGAATTGGAATTCAAACGAGAATGGTGGACAATATAGATTTTAATCATAAGCTTTCTGATGGAAACTACCACTCTATCATCAGGAATTGGACTAATGATCTTCTGTGTTACATTCTGGCAAATAATCTGTGATTTGAAAATCCGGACGAGCCTAAATTTAAAAGTAACTGAATTGTTTGTTTGGCAGTAGAAATTTCAAAACGGCTCATGGCTACTGTTCATTATGTTTGCATAGGAAGAAGTCACAGTGAAAGTGAAGAAGAAACCCACAAAAATTATGCTGCTTGTGATGCAAGCACCTTTAAAGGTATGGACAATGTAGTTACGGACAAAGCAGTTATAGTTCTTAAAGAGATGAGTGTCTGTGATGGTTAAGTTCTGGTGTCAACTTGATCTGATTAGGAATCCCCAGACGTTCCTCTTGGGCAGGTCTTTGAGGTTGCTTCAAGGAAGAATCGACTGAAGGAGGAAGTCTTTCCTCCATAGTGGGTGGGCCTCCTGGTGGTGGGTTTTATGTACCCAAGCCCTGGAAGAGCACCCTTCCTCCTGCCTGGCTGCCGGTGCTGCTTGCTGGCAAGTGCCTTCACTTGCACGTGCATCTGTCCCGATCTGCCATCCTTCTTCCCTCGGCCTTCCAGTGTGGACTGAAGAGCAGCAGCTCTCCAGGAAAATTTTCCGTCTTCAGTGCGGGATGGGGACTGCTGAGGCATCTAGCCACGTGGAATGAGCCGATGTCAGGTTCCTTGACTCTTAGGCCTGCACACGGCTATTATTGGGCTGCCTAAGTTAGTTCAATAAACTCTCTTTTTAATACACTTCATTCTATTGGTTCTATTCCTCTAGGGAACCCTGACTAAACCCTGACCCTACAGTGTCATTAAAGAGAAACTACAGATGCTCCATTAGAACAATAAGCATGTAAAAGAGTGAGAAAGAATAAACCCATTTGAAAATCTCTCATTTGAAGAGAATGCCTGATAAAAGTGCCTGAACAGAGTGCCATAGCAGAGGCTCCCTGCTTTAGAAGGACTCTCCAGGGAAATGTTTTTCCAGTTTAGCTACACAGGCACTCAGAGGCCACTGCAGTCATAATCCAAGGAGGCCAGACTAGATCTGGAGCTGGCATCGGAACTTGTCATCCACGTGGTACTGTTTGGCTTGTATGAAGAATGCAAGAGTTACAGGTCATGGAGGCTTGCACCAAGGTTCCAGAAAAAGTATGACGAGGCCAGATAAAGTGGAACAGGCTAGGAGTCCCTGAAATGAGGCCCTGAGAAGCCGATGCAGGAAGCTGAAAAGGTGAGTTAGTCTAAGTTTCCATGGAAACCAGAAGAGATTGGAGACGCCAGCCATGTGGGATATCCGCTGAGGAAAGCTGTAGGCACTGAGTGCAGCCAGCCCAAGAGAGAGAGCCAACTGTGCTGCAGGCAAGAGAGCCGCAGAGGGAGGGCTCCCCAAGCCCACAGGAGCCTGAAGGATGCCACCACAAGGCTGGAACTAAATCTCCAGAGTTTGGTGTTTGTCCTGCTTGGGTGTGGTCTTGCCTTGGTCTGCTCTTTCTTTACTATATTCTCCTGCTCCTCTTTAAAAAATAGAAATGTTGATTCGGTGACATTGTATATTGGGACTATGTAACTTGCTTTTTGGTTTTAAGAGGCTGACAACTAAGAGTCTGCCTTGAGTCTCAGAAAAGATTTAGGATTTTTGAACAGTGATAGGACTATCAGGAGTAAGGACTTTTGAAGTTAGACTGAATGCATTTTGAATTACAAGATTATAAGTCTCTGAGGGTCAGGGACAGAATGCTACAGTTTGCATATGAACTATCCTCCACAGGTTCATGTGTTTGAATACCAGGTTTCCGGTTGGTGGTGCCATTTGGGGAGGTTATGGAACCTTGGGGAAGTAGGGTCTGGCGGGAAGACTTAGGTTAAAAGGGGGAGGCCTTGAGAGTTAAAAGCCAACCTGCTTCTGGCCTGTTTTGTGCTTTCTGATTGGCTATCATGTTCCAAACTACCTTATACTTCTGCCACTATGGCCAAAGCCATCATCATACCGTTCCTGCTATGACAGACAGTATCTCTTCAACCATAAGCCAAAAGAAATCTCTCCTTACTTAGGCTGCTTCTGTCATGTCCTTGGTCAGAGCCACTGATACAACCACTATTCATAGTGAACAGCATAGTCTTTGACTATTGGTTTAAGGCTTTGGTCCTTTTCTAGAATTCAGAGTTCTGCCTCCCGATTCTAGCTTGTTTAAAACTGAAGTCTTAGTTTTTTTACCTGCCAAATAGAGAAAATAACATTTACTTTCCCTACTAGTAGGAGGTAATGCCTGTGAAGAGGGAGCTGAGTCCTGGTAAGCATTCAGCAGATGGGAATTGTTAGGATGGTTGCTGCGATGAGGTCTCCTGTTTCCTGGGGAGCCAGATCCACAAAGCACCACAAAGAACATACAGCCTGTGCCATAAGGTTAGTGTGGATGAGGTGCTAAGAGGAGACTTGCAATGACACAGGTGCGTGTCTATTGAGATCCCAGCTGGTAGGGGTGACCTTCTAAGCTTCCAAATGTGCATTCCCTGGAGTCCACTGTACTACTGAGGGGTGGCTTTGCAAGACTTGGGAAGCACTGCAGGTCAAGTAACTCACAACAAGTACTTAGCAGTGTGAAAATGAACACAGGATGCTGAAGCAAGCCATCTTCTGCTGCAGCCAATACGGCTTCATTGGAAACACATGCACACAGCTTGTAAGCACTGGACTAAGCCAGCATGACTAACTTCAAGCAATGTACTGGCTCATCCTCGTTAGCTTCCTACTCACCAAGTGTCGCCTGTCTAAAACAGCAGAGGGAATACATTGGCCTGGTTCCTGCTGCAGCCATCAAACCATTTAAATAGCCAATTCACAGTATACAATTTGAAAAACGGGCTGGAAAGATTGCTAAGTGGTTAGGGCACTTGCTTGCAAAGGCTAAAGAACTGGTTTGATTCCCCAGTGCCCACGTAAAGCCGGATACATAGTGGCACATGCATCTGAAGTGTTTGTTTTCAGTGGCTGGAGGCCCTGGTGCACCCATTCTCTCTGTATCTTTCTTCTCTTGATCTCTTTCTGCTTGTAAATAAATAAAATCAAGATCTTAATTTTTTTTATCTGAAGTAATTAATGTTAATAAAGATCATGCAAATTTACAAAAGCCTGGACTACTAATCTCTCACAAGCTCACTACTGAGAGACCAGAGAAAATTTTACTATTAATTATTTACATCTTAGTGGGTTAGTCTGGTCTCTCTTAGCAGTTACAGGTATTATTATATTTGTATAAAGAAATAAAACATTTATTTAAATAAGTTATTCTGTGTACTTAATTTATTAGGATGGAGATATAGCTCAGTCAGTCAAGGGTTTGCCCTTGGGAATGGGAAAATGCCAGGCAGAGTGGCACAAACTTTTAACCCCAGTGTTGGGGAGGTGGAGACAGGCAGAGATCCTGGGGCTGATAGCCTAGCCTAATTGGCCAGCTCCAGGCCAGTAAGAGACCCAATCTCAAAAAAAGGTGGACTTCGTTCCTAAGGAGCAACACTAAAAGTTGTTCTATGGCATCTACCTGCACAGACATGTATGTCTGCACACACAAACATGCACACATTTACACACAGTTAAAAAGCAACACAATGTATTATGAACATTTTACAACTTCAGTAAAATCCCCTCATATATTGCCGACTACACAGTTGGTCTCTCTGAAACATACTATAATCATTATTTGGCAGTTACATTAGAGCTCCAGTTCTCCTTTGCTTAACACCAGCCCTAAGCATGGGTTAAGCAGGATGGATCCACATTATCGTACTAACAGGGTTTCATGCCAATGACATCTACATATATGTTTGCTCTGTGTAAGAAATAGCACTCTAAACTCTGGTCCCAAATAATATATAGTACTAATTCCTGAGAATGATAGAAACAAATAAACTACAATACGAACGGAGCAAGAAAGTCAATGGAGCAAGAACCTGTGGTTCAAATTCACAAGAAGTGTTTTGATAAAGCCAACTCAGAGGTCAATGCTAGACTGTCTTTCTCAATTGCTCTCCACCCTATTTGTTGAGAAAGGGCCTCTCACTGCACCTAGAGCTCATCGATTTGGCTAATCTAACCAAAGGAGCAGCACCTGATTGGAAGCATCCAGGTAACTGGGTAAAAGTATAACGTAAGTGGCCAGATAATTCCTGGAACTGGTGGAAAGGCTGAAAAGGTAAAGAATCTGTCTCAACTACCTGAACAACGTGTTGCTGGTGTTTAAGGGACAATGTACTGACATAAATGGACAGAAGAAATTATCTCATCACAATGGCTATTATTAACCCACCATGGAGTCATCAGGAAATGAACCTACACACATGCAATGGTAATTATAACCTCTTCAGAGCAGGATAGAAAAACCAGCATTGTATAAATAAGAAAATATCAAGTCCAAGTGCCCATGTTGTTGGCCAATGACCCAAATGGTTTTGTTCTACACACATGGTACTGTAATGCTTTTTAAAACGTTTAGTAACATACTATGAATATTTCCCCATTTCAACACATATCATAGAATGAAATTATAATAATGTCTTTTAGCAGCTGCATCTGGACAAAATATCGTCTCATCTCTGTTCTTCTTCTCAATTCCCCCTTTTGAAAATTTCCCCCTTATTCCGTACTTCCCTCCTTCTAAATAAGGCACACACACCAGAGTTGGTTTTTCACGGGGTAGAGCACGTTATCATCTTCCTTCTGTAGCAGACACCGCTGGTGGACTGCCAGGTAAGGCCACCCTATTTCCATTGCTAGGAAATATCCTGGGATGTCCCTGCTCCCCAGACCTGTGTGGGACTCTCCGTAAGAGGAGCACGCTGTACTTCCTCCTCTCCCTGCACTCTCCACCCCCTGCTGCTTGAGGACATGAACTTGCAGCTATAGCAACCACCTTGAAACAGGTGGAGTCATCGTCTGCACACATCAAAAACCAGAGTATAAAGAGGAAAGCAACCTGGGTCCTTGATGACATCCATGAATAGCCCAGTTGACTATGGGACTTTCCCACCACTGGCCCTGTAGTTAAGCACACAATAATACCCCACTTTAAAGCTGTCGTTTTTAAATTTATTTTTGTAATTTCAGTTGAAAATTATTTTTAAAAATCCAAAATACATAAAATTCCAAGAGCTAAAACTTATTAAGATCTTTCATTTACACCCACCCCCCTCTCTCCTCATGCTCATGGTTTCCATGTTGCCAACGATCCTTTCTAGATTAGATGGTCATCCCTTTCCCTTTGAGACCAGGACCTTCATCAGGTTCACTTAAGTGGTGTCACAAACTTCTGTATTCCTTGGGGTGAAGATTCATCCTTCCGACCACACCCACGCCATTGTCCTGCCCGTCTCAGCTAACAAGTAAGCTTCGGAGAACTTTGGTGCCTTTAAGCTAATTAATTCCTGGTCCTGCCACCTACCCATCTCATACTCATACGACAGCTATTCTTGTCTTATATATGCAGAACGCCGTGTTCATACAACTTTCTTTTCATGTCACAATGAGTAACTGAACTCATTTGTACTACTGACATACTGCTCAATTTTTTATGGTTCTGTGACTGTTTTCATTTTTAACTTCAGCCAAATGCTTTAAGCATTTATTAAATTACACATCTCTTTTCTTCTTTAAGACAAATTATCACTATGGAGCCCAGGCTGGCCTCCAACTCACAATCTTTTTGGCTTGGTCTACACAGCAGAGCCCCACACTTTGCTAGTCACCAACTTTTTCCTTCAGGGGCTAATGATGTAACTCAGCTAGCCTCCACTGCCTCTGTCTCATGAGTGCTAGAATTACAGGTGTGCACCGTCACACCTGCCTAACATGCTCTACCTTCATTGTGCTCTACATGAGGGGGGTTCTGGACCTTCTCTTCTGTATTTGTTTGGCTTTGTTTGGAACACCTCTTCTTTTAATTATTAAGTATTCAGAATACATTTTAAAATCACAGGGCAACTTTCCCTCTTCAGACACCATTCCAAGATATTCTTGTACGTTATTTCACTGAACTTGGGATTTTGTTTTTAATTGAGTTCCGTCTTCTCCTAAATGCCTTTAATGTCATTACTGAGGTTTAAGAGGTAACAGATTACTTTGGGGAGAATGAATATTTTTACAATATGGGGTTTCCTTTTCAAAGCAGCATATACTTCTTTTCTGAACGTAATCCCTAACTCTAGGTGGCCCCTCCGGTGCACCTGCA
Source organism: Zapus hudsonius (assembly GCA_004024765.1). Taxonomy (NCBI): domain Eukaryota; kingdom Metazoa; phylum Chordata; class Mammalia; order Rodentia; family Dipodidae; genus Zapus; species Zapus hudsonius. The sequence continues at coordinate 69,701 of PVHP010002847.1, read as the reverse complement.
TCCTTGCCGTTTTTTCACATATACTGTACTGATTGTTGCCCTCCCTCATCTCGTTTTTTCACTCCATCACTCACTGGATAGCATGATCTTTTATTAAAAATTATATTTATTGGTCGGGAGATATGGCTCAGTGGTTAAGGTGCTTGCCTGCAAAGCCTAACATTCCAGGTTCAATTCCCCAGTAACTACATAAAGCCAGATGTACAAAGTAGCACATATATCTAGAGTTCATTTGCAGTGGCTGCAGAGCCTGGTGTGCCCATTCTCTCTGTCTCTGCTTGCAAATAAATAAAAATATTTTAAAAAATTTTATGTATGTATGTATGTATGTATGTATGTATGTATGTATGTATTTATTTTTTGGTTTTTCCAGGTAGGGTCTCACTCTAGCCCAGGCTGACCTGGAATTCACTATGTAGTCTCAGGGTGGCCTTGAACTCATGGTGATCCTCCTACCTCTGCCTCCTGAGTGCTGGGATTAAAGGCGTGAGCCACCATATCTAGCCTATTTATGTATTTACAGAGAGAGAGAGAGAGAGAGAGAGAGAGAGAGAGAGAGAGAGAGAGAGAGAGAGAGAGAGAGAGAGAGAATGGGAGAGATATCACACTAGGGCTTCTTATTACTGCAAATGAGCTCCAGATGCATGTAGCACTTGGTGTATCTGGCTTTATGTAGGTACTGGGGAACTGAATGTGGGCTGCAGGCTTCGCAAACATGTGCCTTTAATGGCTGAGCCAACTTTTCAGCCTAAGCATCATCTTTTAATGTGTAAACTTGATCTTATCAGATCAATCCCCTGCTTGAACCTCTCAGATAATGCCCAGCTAGCTCCTGGCTTAGCTTCCTCACATGCTGGGTGCTTCCTCTACCTTTGCCCCCTTCTTTGGAGAGTGGGTTCTGCTCTGATCACTCTTCCTATAGATCTATTGGCCTCCAGGACATTGTATTAACAATTGTTAGTAAGTGTACAATGACTTTTCATAGAGAAGTGAGGCCTACACTAAACGGGAAATGGTCATGAAATCTATAAAGGTCATTAACTTAAAGTGGGTTCACTGACTCCTCTCAAAGAGGAATATTGTATTGGGCAATAAAACTCTCAAAGAGTCCAAAAAAGAAGCAGGCTTGGGTTGGTTTTGTGTACAGGAGTTTAGAGAACATGCCCATTCATTAAACTGATTACTGAGTCTCTTCATGATTTTGTTATATAGGTCATAGGTTACTAAGAATTTACTGATGCTAGCCATATGGAGGCACAAAAGAAGTAAAAAAAAAAAAGAAAAAAACTCTTTTGAACATGTATAACCTGCATGTAATGTATAAATTTCCATTTTTGAGGGCCGCATGTTTGTAAAAAAAAAAAAAACTGGATTTAGAGCTAAATTTAAGCTTTGGCTATAAAATTGTGCTTACTAGTTATATAACCTAAGGCAGGTCACTTGCAACCTTTGTGATCCTTGGTTTCCATGTCTCTAAAGATGGAAATATCCTTTAAAATGAGAGATTTAACAAGTTATGCTATATAATATATATATATATATATATATATATATATAAATTATGGGCATCATGGTTATATATAACACACTCAGTAGGATATTAAACTTAGTACTTGCTATATCATAAACTACACATACAATGATTTGATACCACATGTTGGCTTCAAACAACTATGGAACCCCTTAATGTGTAAGGCACTGTGTAAGGTAATGATACTCAGAAGCACCCAGAGATCCAAAGGGCTCCTACACACACACACACACACACACACACACACACACAGAGAGAGAGAGAGAGAGAGAGAGAGAGAGAGAGAGAGCGCATGAGAGTATGTCCCCACACACTTCTAAGGACCACACAGAACACAGGTGCTGAGTGCTGACTAAGCACTGAGACAATCTGGGAAGTGGAGTTGGCTTCCATTTGGATTGGGGAGGCATCTGCCACAAATACAGCACTGTAAGAAACTGAAGAGCTTCGCTGTCTGGGGACCTGCCATACCTGTACCAGTCAGGACCCTGTGCCACTTTGAATCTGGCTTTACATGGGTACTGGTGAATCGATCCTGGACCATCCGGATTTGCAAGCGAGTGCCTTTAATCTCTGAGCCATCTCTTCAGACCCAGTTTTTTCCTTTTAAAGCGGAGACAGAGCTTTCTTGCAGAGTGGCTGAGAAAAACTCCCAGCATGGGGTAACGGGTTCAGAAGAGGTTCTAGGGCACAGTTAGCAGTAACACAAGTTGACCTTATCCTCTTAGTTTTCTCCAGAGAGCACACTGCAGCCTCCCATCCTCCCCAACTCTCACTGCTGAAGTCAGCAAACACAACTGTGCCCACAGCAAAAAAGGACACACTCTCTAAAATACTTAGTATTTTAATTAAATCAAGTGTTGTGTTGCCTGGACTTAATTTGAGCCTCTAAAGATTACTAGCATTTTACGTTTATAAGAATTCTTAGAAATCATGGGAATTCAGTCAATGCACAATCTGCCTCCTTTTGTAAATAACCCAACTTCTTAAGGTAGTGCTAAGTTGCTTTTTACCTATTCTTGGGAAGACTTTTCTTTGGATCCCTCCCATGGTTGAGGTTCCCTTCAATCACCTTTTGAGTGCTTGCATAGGATAATACACATGCAATGTATGACTTAGCGGGCACACATATTCAAAAGCTACTACTGAAGAGGGAAACACTAGTAAACTTTCTTACAGGATTTACTCTGGTTGCTTTCCTGGCTTAAGAAATAAGAGCTAGAATTTGTGACATTATTTCCTTATGGTATCCATTAATGCTGAACGGTGTACATTCCAATGTAGAGAGGGGAGAGGACCAAGTCAGGACTCTGAAAAGAACACTTAGCTTCATTTGGTCAAAAAATGGTCTTTACAAGGGTTTTTATTATGGGTCATAAAACACTGCTTACCACAATGCACCTCTTTCCTTGAAAAAGAAAAGAACCCCTTGCAGTGGTGAGAAGCTGGAAGCAACATCCGGAGAGCACTAATGCCCTCCTCCCATAAACACATCTGGGCACATTATCTGTTTGGGGTAGGGCTGCCTGCACAGCTGTTTATGAGAATTCCAAAGAAAAAGCACCATCACAACAGTTTTCATTGCAAGGTGTTGCAAGGACTAAAGTTTTAAGCTGCAGCCTGTTAGGAGAGAAGCAGTGAGAGGGGGACCGTATGCTCTGGGTGGTCACATCTAGTCAGGAAAGCATGGAGGTCAAGAGCAAAGGCGATCTTCAGATCCACTGGAGCTGGCCAGCTTAACCACCACACCAGCAATGCGAGTTAGCCATCTGATGACCACGTGACAAGGTCAACATTGAAACTGACCCCCGAGGAAGTGTCCAGGGAAGGCAGGCATCGTCCCAGCAGGAGACTCAGTCTTAAGTGTCCAGGTGTCAAGGTGCAGGCCTTAAGGATGCCTCTCCCACAAGAGGTCTGTAACTTCTCCAACTGGGGGTTCTCTTACCACATCCTCTTGCTTTTAAATCTTACTGGGCCCACCTAAAGCTCCAATCAGCTTTCTGGGGTCTTTGTCTCCTGAGTACCACACACCTGTTTTCCTTGTTTCCTTACATGGGTCCTCTGAGCCCTCACCTGCCCCTCCTTACTCGTATAATTAAGACTGAGACAAGCCAGGCGTAGTGGCACACGCCTTTAATCCCAGCACTCGGGAGGCAGAGGTAGGAGGATCACCATGAGTTCAAGGCCACCCTGAGACTACACAGTGAATTCCAGGTCAGCCTGGGCTAGAGTGAGACCCTACCTCGAAAAAAAAAAAAAAAAAGACTGAGACAAAACCCATGGAAGACTCCAATTTTACCTGGACCTTTCTGGGTTAGTGGTAAGCTTCCACAATGGCTCCCACAGACCTTCAACATCCACTGTATTCTCCATCTGCTTTCCTTTCCAACTGTGCTTCTCAAAAGGACCCTAAGAGCCGTGTGTGGCAGGCAGCACATGCCCGTTACACCAATCATGAGGATCACAACTTCAAGGGCAGCCTGGGCTACATGGGTTCCAGGCCAGCTTGAACTGTATAATGAGACCATGTTTCAGCACACTCTAGCCCTACTTTCTGTTTTAAAACATTTTTTTTACAACTCCCATAAATAGAAACAATATGCCATGATCCTAATCCAACTGTGGCTCAGCAGTTAACAGCACTTGCTTTCAAAGCCTGACAGCCTGGGTTTGATGCTCCAGTACCCACATAAAGCCATATGCACAAAAATACGTGCATCTGTAATGTCAGGAGGCCCTGTCGGTCCATGATCTCTCTCTCTCTCTCTCTCTCTCTCTCTCTCTCTCTCTCTCTGCTTGTCTCTCTCAAATAAATAAATAAAATATTTATAAAAAAATCATAATCCCCTCCCACCACTCTTCCTTTTCTCTCTCCTAAATCCCCTTCCAAGGAATCCCTTCTTTCCAACTAGTCTCTGCTCTGCTCTGATGTCATCATTTGCTTGTGTAGGTAGTCTCATCACTGTGAGGCCATTTTGTGTCTGGAAGCCAGTATCGTAAGCACTTCTCCCTTTTTCCTTTGGCTCTAAGGACTACTTCTGAAAGAAACAAGGCAACTAGCGCTTATTTTCTCTCTAAAATACATACACTGAATCTTAGTTTTGATCACACAAAGAATATGGGAATACACATGTGTTATGGAAAAGTGTTCACTTCAAAGAGTTAAAGTTGCAGTTCTGTCACTAAGGTTGACATAAGATACAGTACTTTTAGTCAAACTTGTATTTTAGATAATAAATAATTTTAGTGTAAGTATGTTCAAAATATTGCATGGGAGATACGCTAAACATTTATTTATCTGAAATTTAAACTAACTGGGAACATTACATTTTTAATTGCTAAGTTGCTGGCACCCATGCCACCCTATTCTTTCCTATTATCAATTTGTCATATGTTCCTCTGGACTTGGTCCTTTGAAATATGAGGTATAAGATAAATGAGCCAGGCTGTACTAACAGTCCTGAAACTAGCTCTTTTCTTTGGTTCCCACTCAATACTATGCCTTAATTTCTTAAAGATCTGTATAATTTTTTTGCTTGTCACATAATATTCTCTACTTAGCTACTACCTTCAGCTGATGAACACAGGTTATTTCTATTTTTCTCAATATAACTAGCACCATGGTAAATGTATATGTCATCTTTTGTACTTGCACTAGAATTTCTCGGAGATGTAAAGATGCTGGGGTTAATATATTCATTTTTTTATTTTAACTCCCAGGTTGTTTCCAAAATGTATAAATATAGACTACAACCAGCAATATAAGAAAGTATCCATTTCTTAACAATTTCATCGATATCTAACAATTACCATCCCCTATTTTTTTCCCTTAGTTTGATGAAATATTTGATTTCATTTCACTGTCATTCTAATTTTCATTTTTTAATTATAGTGAGGTTTGGGCATTTTTCATATTTATTAATCTTTATTGGGGTGTTATTGGGGATTAAACCCACAGCCTCACACATATTAAGCAGGTGCTCTCTCAGTGAGCTCGCTCCTCAGCACAATGTTTTGTCTATAGTTAAAATCCATTTATTTTATATGCAAGGTCAATGCCAATTTTGCTGGAGAGTGTTCTGTAGAACCCACCCTTTGTCATCTTTAAAGAACGAGAACATTCCCCATTCCCGTTACCTGGATGCTTTCTTGATCTCAGTTTCCCAAAGCCACAAGTTCCTAACATACTCTCAGATAATTCCTTTTCAGCTAAATTCAACAAAAATAAACTATTATTTTCTCAAATTGCCAACTCCTCTCTATTTACCTACGTCATCGTTTCCTAGCTAAGGAAAAACCACGTCCCATCAAGGTGTGTTTTCATAGTTTCTCAGTTGTCCATTTAGTCAACATCCATTGTACGAGGCCACCCTTGGAGTCACCCTTACTTCATTAGCTCATTCCCAAATGAGTGGAACAGTTTCTCTGACACATCTCCTACTACAATTGGCCTTAAATGAGCCCACTGCTAATTTATCAGTGTAAGGGCTGCTGTTCCCTTCCCGTTCAAGGAGCCCACCTTGATCCTCATGCTTACCCCCCCCCCCATGTGCTTGTGTCCTCATCCCTCTGTGCACCCAGCCGAATGCCACCTTTTTCCAAGTAGAGACTTATCAAACCTAACTATGACTTCTAAATCCAAGCTTGAATTGACTCGAGTTACTTGTGGTTCAGAGTAATACCTCCAAAGTCTTACAAAACTGCCACTATCTTAACGAAGCCAGCCCAGTGTTCACATGGCATCTGCCATTTCTCTGTCTTACTTTCTGTCTAGGTCTTACACTAAGCAGGGCTTGTGTGTTAGCTCCTATTACTTAGCAGAGTCGCCCAAACATGCTGCATAAGCCCTACATAAAACAGCACACTCCTTTATTGGATAGGCTTTTTGTTCACATTTAAAGCACAGCAATAAAAACCAATGTCTTTTAAATGCCTCGACCATTAGAGTATTTTAAAAATTAGCATTGCAATTTGGTCAGCTGCCATCCACAAAGCATGACGACTCAGATTTGAGGGAAAATTCACAGATGTTAAATATATTCTATTATTCCCACGGCTTTTACTTTTTAAGTGTTCCAATATACAATGGAAAATTCTTAACTCCCTCAATTTATGATGGCATATTGGGCGTTCTATACTTAGAAATTTTACAAATACAAGTTTATAAGATTTGACCTTCCAGAGGATCTGAAGAGTTTTTTTTTTTTTTAAACAGATTACCGTGACATGATCAGCAAGAAAGCAGAGGAAAGAAATACAAAAAAAGATCTTACAGTCAACAAAGGGCCCAACCAACAACAGACAAGGTCTTTAGTGACATCAAACAGATCAAGTGACACAGCCCAGCCATTAAATCTACCTGATCTCACTTTAGACACTGTTGATGAGCCAGTCATCACCTGTGAGGTCCTTGGGATAGTCCTGTGATTACTAAAGCTTTACATTTGAAACCACAGAAGAGAATAGTCACTTTCCCTTATGTCATTAGGACAATGGACTATGTACAAGGTAGTTGACACATTTTAACTCATGTGATTCACACATTTTTATCCTTGTTTTAGATAAGGAAAGTGTAGCTAAGAGAAGTAATTGACTTGCTCAGGCTAGTAGTCAGGTGATTTGTTGCCAGGGACTTTCACCACATCAAGTAAATAAATAAAATAAATTAAGCAGACACTGTCCTCTGAACCACTAGATCTCCTAAGTACTGAGCAGTATTACAGTTGGCCACAATCTAGTTGCTATATTGCTTCTGGAAATCCCTGGAGTGCGATGGTATAAATACTGCATCCCAAACCCCCATTCCTCATTCATGTCTCAGTAAATTCCCACAATCCCACTTATATTCCTTTGGTCTTCTTTGCACCTCCTATGTCTCAGTGTCTACAGCATTTGCTGTGGTCCTAGAAGTCTTTGGGAGTACCTTTCAAAGAGGTAGATTCAGCTTGTGTGGTGGTTTGGATATTAAATGTTCCCCGTAGACTCATGGGTTTGAAACCCATGTTAAACCCCAAATGGTGATGCTGTTAGGGAAGGTTGTGGAACCTTTAGGAGGTGGGGCCTTGCTGGAGTTAATGAGTCTCTGCGGGTGGGTCTTGAGGTGGTACAGCACAGCCATTCTCTCTCTCCTGCCTCCTGGCTTCTCAGCCCATGCCTTCCCCATCATAATGGGCCCTTCCTCTCAAAACTGTAAGCCAAAAAATAAAGCCCTTATTTCTTCCTTATTTCGTTTCAGCAATGGAAAAGTAAATGATATAGCTTATATATATTCTAGACTTGACTCTGTGAGTTTCATGAGAAGACAAAGGGTTTTGCTGATTTTCAGACATCGCTAGTGCTGTGTTATCACAGTGAGGCATGTAGTGAAGACGTACAGTAAATAAAAAGTTATATGCTTATTTGATGGTTATCTTTACTTGACAAAGATGCAAATGACTAACTGGAAACTAACAGGGAAGTAATACATGGAATGAAGTTCCTGTTAAAGAGAATAAAATGTTAAGAATGAAAGTACCAGCAAAAATTAAAAAAAAAAAGCCGATTCTGATCTTAGGTCAGTAAAACTGAGGGTAAAGTTAAACTAACATTATTTTTAGAGGAATAAGCTAGTAAGTCATTCAAACCAGCAACAAAGCATTTTAAGAATAGATCTTTATTACAGGAAATAATGCTACAGACGAAACCAAAATCACATTTATATGACTTTTTGGAGGTCACTGGTCTAAGCCTAGATGACCTGCATTACAGTTCTGAATCTACTACTGTTTGACTTCTAGTAATTCACTCGACCTCTGCACTTCACTTAAATGCTATGTGGGGAAATAGAACTCTGCAAAAATTCCAAGGTTCAACGACAAAGCAGACTCAAAACTCACCCACCATGACTCGGGGAAATGAGCCGAAGAGGGGGCGGAAAGAATGTAAGAGCCATGGTGGGGGAGAATATCCAGAGACATGGCCCCCCTCAGTAACAACATACAAAGGGTGGAAAAAAAAAAAAGAAAAGGAAAAACTGGCTCCCTCTGGTTCATACCCCCTAACCTATGGACAGATCCAGCGTGTGCACAAGGAAGGACCCCAGTGGGTAGGGGGCAGAGAGGAGGGAAACAGGGACACATTCACAAGGTTTGATCATACAGTGTATATAGTTATTCATAATAAAGATTTTTTTAATTCCAAGGTATTTTCTAATTCTAAAGGTTTTATAATCTCACTGACTTGTATATAGGCTGTGCACTCAAGCGTTTAAAAATGGCTTCCTGGTGAGGTTGAAAATTTTATTCCTCCAGATATACTTCCAACTTTTAGATCCCACTAGATAAATATTGTTAATTTTTTAAAATAAGTTTTTATTTATTAGAGAGAGAGAGAGAGAGAGAGAGAGAGAGAGAGAGTACTCCAGGGCCTTTGGTCACTGCAAATGAACTCTAGATGCATACGCCACTTTGTGCATCTGGCTCTACATGGGTACTGGGGAATCGAACCTGGGTTCTTAGGCTTTGCAGGCAAGTGCCTTAACCGCTGAACCACCTCTCCGGCCCCAAATATTGTTAATTTTTAAAGATTATAGTATGAGTTGGAATTGTATGATGCTTATGAATATGTATGAAAAAATGAAATGAGAATTGGTGAATCTTTCCAATCTATAAAGAACACGGAGCTGAGCATGTTGAAACAGCCTGCAATGCCAACGCTTGGGAGGCAGAGGCAGGAGGGTCTTGATTTTTAAGCCAGCCTGGGCTACACAGTGAGACCTTGTTAGTAAAGCAGAGGGGGCGCAAAATCTAGCAAACCTCATAATAAGCCAATTTCAAACAAAAATAAAGAAATGGATGGACGGCACACTGTAGAAAGTGAGCCATCTGGGAGAAAGCCGATAGAACATCTAGAAAACGGGTGTAGATAATCTGCCCTCTAACATCTGCATGAGGACTTCCCTTATGTTCTCTTTCCCTCCGTCTCCCCCTCCCTCCCCCTCGCTTTGATTTTTCTAACAAACTCTTCTACTGATATAGCCAATTCTTAAAATGTAAAATTAACCTACCACAGATGAAGTGAGAGAAAAGGATTTAACAATACTTAATGACAGAGCTTACAGTGGCTTATTAAAACCGTTTTTTCTGCTCTGAGGCAGAGTATGGATTACCAGCTGAACCGCAACAAGATGCATCTCCTCTAGGGACATCATATTTGATGATTATAAAAGTTAATAGTAAAATACAGCCTGGGGGGGTCTCCTTTTTTTTTTTTTAAGCAAAGGATACAGAACCAGATCCTACATCTAAAGACACCGAGTAAATAAGGAAATTCCAGGAGTGGCTCATGAGCTGCTTGAGGAAATGATATATAAAGATTTCTTCAAAATGCTGACGTTCTCTTTCTACTGGTCTCATGATCTTTAATTGTTGCCAAATAAAGCCATAAAATACCAAGTCACACAAGAAAAACTGCCGAGACTTTGAGGAGAAATGCAGTGTTCAGGACAGATTTTGGTTTTAAACTAAGCTGTGATCTAATTCAGAATTAGATTGAAGTTCATGTGTCATTTTCCTAGAATTTTAAAAATGTGGGTGGAGCTTGGACCTCTTCATTGGAGCAAACTGAAGTGGAGACTACCCTAACACGAGCTCCTTTAATCATAACAATATACAAACAGCAACCACAAACCGGTGACATTTACAGATCCGTGAGGAAATACCATGAAAGTTCTAATCACATAGGCAGTTCTGCAACTTTTCCCAAGGAACTGAAGCTGTGTATTTATAAAGCACACTGTAGAGATTCCTGACTGGCTGACAAATAAATGTGCAGAAATGAGAAAATACTCTCCCTAACTCTGAACCTGACCTCAGAGGTGTTATGGAAAAGGCAACATATGTGATGGACAGTCAACAGCTAATGAACAGCCTTTATTTCAAAACCCTATCATTAAAGCCTTGGATTTTAATAACAATAAAATCTAATGGCTCTCTCTTCGTTTGTTTTTCACTTAGAGGTTTACAATAATTACAATTATAAAAATAAAATTACTTTAATGGCCCAGAGGGCATGGAAATGCTAAAACATTTATGCAAATGGAACTTACTCATTAAAGAACATTGTCAAAGATATATAAATTATATTTAATTCTACTAAGGTGACTGAGATGAAAACAACCTAATAGATTGTGCAAGAGTCACAACTTTAGCTCCTGACTCTCTACTTGTGTGAACTTGGGCAAGTCATTAATTAGCTATTAATGCCAGATGCTTCTATTTGTAAAATGAGAACAGTGTTACTTTCAGACTGCACGAGAATGAATGTCCCAGCTCTGCTCTTGAGAAGTTTCCCTCAGAACCTAATCTTTTTTTTCAAAAGCCAAATAGGAAATATTAACTTTCCTTAAACCTGACGACCAGACAATGCCTTCCAATGGCATTACAGAGGCCAAGGTATTCCGCTGTTCATGAAATAGTCATAACATAATTATTGATTCACCGGGCATGTGTGTACGAGAAAGAGAGAGAGAGAGAGAGAGAGAGAGAGAGAGAGAGAGAGAGAGAGAGAGAGAGAGAGAGAGAGAGAGAGAGAGAGAGAGAGAAAGAGAGAGAGAGAGCGCTCTGAGGGTAAACAGGGCATCAGTTCTGGGGAAAAGAATGCAGTGAGTCATCAGGACTTGAAGAGAAATGAAATGCTACATCAAATCCTGTCGAAACTTCAGGACTTAAAATGAGAAACTACTTTTTCCCATGAGAACTCAGCAATTATAATTTTAATGAATGATAGAAGAGAGCTTCAAATTCTGAACTGACATGTTTAAACTCAAGCGTTTTCAATGAAATACGCCACTTATAAAATGCAATCACTATTAATTCATGCCACAACTGAGAATTTTTATGGAATTACATATGAACACATTACTACCAGGCAGTTCACCATGATTGATGTTATTATTCTGAATACCACAGTAGTTAGTCATGATTCGGAGCCTTCCATGAAGTTCAAGTCAGTGTGTTTGTTGTCTAACTGGCTCATCGCTGTTCCTAAGTTGGTGTTTTCTCGGCTATTCCTGTTACCAGCCATCTAGTGTTCCTCTGGAGCCCACAGTCTCAGGTAAGTGCTTCATCTGAACCTTGACATCCCATGACAGATCCTAGCATCTCGGGAGCAAGAAGCCATTCTGAGAAAACAGTGCTATTTAAACACATACTAAGTATGATTCATTTACTTTTCTTACGGTTTGTATTTAACTGAAATAAATCCACCGTATGGTGAATAAACCCACTTCTGAACACTAAATTGTGACATTTTTAGTGCATTAAATTACATGCTTTGACATACATGCAAGTTCATAGGATAATTACTGATTATCCTAACACCAGAGATTAATAACATGAACAATAGAAAAATTATATACAAATGACCCATCTACAGAACAAGAAGAGATGCCATGACAAGAGCTCGTGTTTATATATTCTTAGATGAATTTCCTTTGTGGGTCTTATGTTTAAATGACTTTAAATATCCAATGGGGTCATTTTCTCCAAATCAATATGCTGACATTAAAATTAAGCCCAATATTTAACAGTAAAATTTCATGTGTTGTTATTAAAGTGGATAGGAAGGGCACCTTCTTAAATTGATACACCTTATTCTAAAATTGGTGCCACAAATTCACAGTTGGATATTATAGGAGGAGTTGGTTGTGACCATGGCAGAAGAAAGTGGCCTCTACCCCAGATTTGTGGTTCCCTACTACTTCCTGCTGCCAATCATATAGCGGACCCTTTTGCTGTTTATTGGATTGGCCATTAGTGTACTGTACTGACTCAGACCTTCAGTTCTATCTTTGCCTCTCTGTGAGATCTTAAGAAAGATCATTGATACTCCACCCGCCTCTGTTTCTTAGTCTATAAAATGCAAGTCTCAGACTAGATGATGTCACAGGACTGGAACAACCTTAATGTCCAACACTAGCAACATCACACCAACTCTTTCCTACAGAACTAAAATCTAGACATGACACAATGCTAATACTACTCAACTGTGCTAACAACTACTTCCATTTCTCCATTTACGTTATTTGTAACAGTGATAGAATCTTCCTCAGTAAACATTGAAAATACAATGAAAATTAAAGTATGATCACTCCATGCTTCATCTTTCGCTGCCATCATTCAAATAAATAAACACCTTGTGCTCATTAGTCCAGATCTTCTTTTAAGAACTCGTGTCATTTTCTTGTTTCCAGGGAAAATGAGCATCATTTCTGAAGACAAAGTCCCAAATTCACAATTAGGAAGCTGTTACTTCTTGGGGAAGCACAGTAAGAACCACTCTTATCCTCCACCTCTCCCCAAAAAACCAGCTTTAATGATTAGTCCTAATGAGTAATTTCCTACAATTTCCCATGGACCATCTCATTCATCTGTCCATCTATGTTGGCAGGTTTTCTCGAGAGAGCCTGATTGGCCCCAAGGCGCAGTCTGTGCTTACTGAAAGGTTGGTGGGGACTGCCTGGGGAAACTGCAACCTCATTGTTTCACTCTTTCAAAACTACAGTAACAGGTTTTGGAAGCCTCTACTTATCTTAAGAGTTTCTTTTCTCCTTGGATGGTCTTTCTCTCTGAAACTGGTTCTCATTTCCCCCCAGCTCTTGTCTGGGCTTTGTAAAAGCCACCATAGCTCTTGGTGAAGACGGATGGACAAAGTCAACAAGATGGATCTTTGTGGAAATGGAAGCCGTCTGGAGCCCACTAGTTTTAACTCCTCCAGCTTGAACTGAAGGCTTTATTGCTACTCTTGCCCCTTCCCGGTGGCAGTAAATTACCAACGATTAAAGAGCCGGTCCGTTTCCCTTCACCCCGCGCCCCATCAACTCCTCTCTGCTCCCAGCAAAAACATAAAAACCACCCCCCAAAGACAAAACCTGCCACCAAGGCGGCTGTGCTGTGGTAATTTCCCAAGGCATTATGATTGATAATGGTCAGCAGAGCGTGGGATAATAGCTCCCCTTAATTTCCCGGTCCCTTTGAAGGGTTAAAATATGGCAGATGTTGATAGCTGATCCTCCTTGCTAACAGGAAAGACGCATCGCTGCGGGCCCACAGCGAGCTTTCCCTTCCCCGCAGCCGTCTGTGCAGAGCTAATTGTATCCACTTGTTTAACCTCGGGAACGTCTGGAGGGGACCCAGTGCCACAAGGGTACCTTTTTTTTTTTAACGGTCATTTCCTCTCTGGTGTAACTTGCATGACAGTATGTGACAAGCAGAAATTAATGAGGACACTGCTGTGCCAATTCCTCCTGAATTGCTGACACTGGCTACAGGCTGCCTGTCTGCCACCCAGCCAAGACCTCACATGAAACATGGCGAGGGGCCCACGGCTCTATTCACCACCAAGCCAGCTGGTCAGTGATGAGAGGCGCTGAAACGATGTGGTGCCTACCAACCAGGAAGAAAGTGCTTTACAAACCGATTCGAACCAAGGAGGTGGCATTTGCTAGGAGTTAATATGCCCACTCATTTTCCTGAGTGTCCTCCAAATACTTTAGATGTAAGAAGCTCCCCTCTCACATGGCCTCCCAAGATGGAAGTGAGGATGGAACATCATTCAGGCAAAAGAAAGCCAGTGAGATTCAACTCCAAGGAGGCCCTCCCAACAGGCTGCCTCCAGGAGCCAGGGAGACAATGGGCTATCTCTTGCCTCCTGCTAACAACCATGGGGTTGCCCAATTTAGAAATTCTATGCATGGGTATCTCTCTCACTCGTTCTCGCACATACAAATGCACATACAAGGACACACACACACACAAAAGAAACTTCAGTTCAAACCCATTAATTGCCTGCAAAGATTTTCAAGGTTGGAGAATATGCCCAACCTTGGCAAGATCTACTGTCTCCTCTTAATAAAACCACGACTGAAGCTTGGCTTGAGGCTTTTACGGATCAGGCCTGGCTGGTTTTAGCACACATGGACACATAACCTTCATTTTTTTAAGGCATGGAAGAAAAGTCACCTAACCACGATCTTGTATGCAACAGGACGTCAAGTCTAAGGAGGGAAGATGGGAAGTTGAGATGGAAAAATTACAGCGGTAGGACTTTTATAACAAATTTAGAAAACTTAGCATTTTAACAGGGCACATCGAAAAAGCATCTCCGTTTTGTGGTTCAGTATGGCAGTAAGGGGAATTCTGATGTCCTGAAATAATTGGATATTCTCATAAAAGCAAGAATCAATTTAATTCACTCTTTCATGCAGCAGTTGGTAGGAATGGGATGTAGCCACCTTCTGAGAAATTATGGACCACATAGCACCTTGGGAGTTCAGCAAACAATGCATATGCTTTGTCTAGGTTAGACAGGCTTGTCTTTGCAGGGAGGGGAGAGGGGGGCTAAAGCAGCAAGGGAATGCAGCAACCTCAAGCGGCCAGGAGGACTCTTTTGAGAAAGAAGAGATGTTTTCAGTTTCAAAGGGACTCTTCCATGTCAACATTTGATGATGGGCTTAGAATGGTGACTTTTTGGCCATAGTTAGCTTCAGAGACAAATATTCTATCTTTCTACCAATAAACAGAAACAAAAAAATTCTCCAAACTCACCCAGCCAAGAAGTGCAAGACCAGAGAGAGAAATAGCCTCCACTGCGTAAAAGCACTGGAATAATTTCAGTGGATGGGCTGTTATTTCTGTAAATAAGACTTGTGAGATATCTACTGAATTCAGGAACAGTTTAAAACACTTCTAACATAGAACCAAAGGCTGGGCTTGGTAAAAACACAAAGGGAGAAGTCTTGGAAATGGAAACACTAATCTCTTAAACACATTTCTAAAATATACTAAATATGAGCCCCTTTAAATGCTCACTACCAACATAATCTTTAAAGATCCTTGCTTTATTATCCCTGATAACAAAGTAATATTTAAAAAATATTTATTTTATTTTGAGAGAGAGAGAGAGTGTTAGACAGAGAATGAGTATAGGTATGCTAGGGCCTCCTGCCACTGCAGACAAACTCCAGACACAGGTGCCTCTTTGTACATCTGCCTTGACATGGGTACTGGGGAATCAAACCCAAGTCATTGGACTTTCGGATTTGGCTAACACCTTTATCAGCTGAGCCATCTCTCCAGCCCAAAAAAGTAAATTTTAATGAAAATCCAAACACTCCACTCCAAAGACTGCTCAGAATGTAGTGTGTAAATAATGGCTCCTTTTTGCTTAAGACAACATTAATAGAAGAAAAGCCATTATACAGACATTCCCTCTTAGGTGATAACTGGTATCAACCAATCTCAGAATCTACTCTGCAAATGTCACTGAGGATTTATGCAAGAAACATCTGAACTTCCTGTTTGAAACTGATGCTCACAGCTTCCGGAGCCACTCCATGGCCATCGTCACCGGCTGCAGCGTGTCCACTGTGGGGGCTGCTCCAGGGAAGTCGGCCCACATAGGGCAAGCCTGTATGATCTGGCTCAGTGGTGTGACCCAAACTGATGCTTCCAATGGTTTTGCATTAGTTAAAACAGAATTTGTGGGCTGGAGCGATGGCTCAGCAGCTAAGTGTGCTTCCTGTGCAGGCGTGAGAGCCTGGACCCTCTGGAGTTCGAATCTCCCGAACCCACATAAAGAGCTGGGTGTGGCCATATGCATCTATAACCTCAGTCCCACAAAGGGGAGCTGAGACCAAAGAATCACCTGGCCTGTGAAACACAGCAAGCTCCATCCTTTGGTAAGAGATTCCGCTCAAAGTAAGAACGTGCAGGAGAGAGATGGAGTGAGAGCCTCTAAACACATGTGCGCGCACACACGAAAGCAAAAAAAATATTAGCTGTCTAGGAATTTAGGTGCAGTTTACAGTCTGAGCACCTTCACAGTCACAGACTACATTCAACTTAAAAATCCCAGGAGTAAAAGAATTCTATGTAAGAAATTTCACCATATGAATACTTTTTAGAAATTTGTTTTAAGCGAAAGAGAGGCTATCTCTACTTACTAAACTAGCCTTCTCTATGTCACTCATATGTCATGGCACTCATGTCACATGGCTCATGCAAGATGGCTCAGGGTGAAAGGTGCTTGCTTGCAAAGGCTCTCACTACGCACTCAAGAGTTCTGTTTGTGAGATAGGGAAGTCTGAATTGCCTTTGCAAAGCAGATAACTATATCACATTTCCAGACTTCACAGCTCTTCCTAACGCTTCATTAGGCCTCTTATCAGAACAAGAAGAATGGGGAGAGTAAAATAAAAGGTGACAATTTTCCAGATCATTCCCCTGGCAACATGCTCATTAATCACCAGGGGCTAGCTCTGTTCCTGTGGCTGGGGGAAAGAAGCTCAGTGGTTTCTGTAATGCAGGTTCTACCGGGGTTGTGTCCAGTGTGAATGAAGCACATAGTTGGATGGCTGATAAGCTCACAAGGTTCACCTGGGACACAGCAACTTGAGCTATATGACAGAGATGGTTTGCTCTGCGGTCAAAGCAATTTTTACTGTGTTTTGATGCTGTTAATCATCTAAATGCAGGAAGACCAGCCAAGCTAAGGTATTATCTCTCTGGAAGTGACCTATCTTGAGCAGTTTTCACTGTTGTCCATACTGGTCTATTTTCATCTTCACATGTTCAAAAATTTATAATAATGGGAGGGGCAACAGACTTTAGGAGAAGACCAAAAATCTTTTTAAAAGAATGCACAAAAATAGCCAACTTCCCTTTGACATCACTTTACCCCTTTAATTTTTAATCAATATATATATTATATATGAATGATATATGTTGTTTTTGAGTAGATAGTGGAGTTAGACACAGGCATGATATTGTTGGCATGAAGCAGCATTAAACTTGTTGTTAGCATAGAGTTTTCTCTTTCTCTCTTTTTTCCCTCCCTTCCCCTTTCTTCTCTCTCTTTCAGGCAGGGTCTCACTCTGTAGACCAGGCTGGCCTTGAATTCACTGTGGTCCTCCTGCCTCAGTCTCTCAAGTGCCCTGTGCCACCACACCCAGTAGCTGTGTTTCCATTCAACATATTTAAAAAACATGTATCGGAAGGATATGTGACGCTTCTTAAATAAACCAAGTCTGCATTTATAATATCTCATCTGTTCACAGGTAATCTCCTCAGAGAGCCCCTTCAAGTAAAAAGAAAAGTTATTTTTTAAGCAGGCACAGGATCACACATACTTCTCATAAAGCTCAAATATACAAGAGCTATGAGTGCATGTTAAAACTAAAAGTATTGGAAACCTAAAGACCATTTCAAAAGCCTATACCTGTGCCTGCCATTACAGTAAAAATAAGCTTCTTTACACAGAAATTAATTTGAAAGTTAATGATTCATCGCAACTGCTTCTGATTAAAATCACATGAAATTCCTTCATAGTCCAATTATATACTATCTTGTAAAAAGGCACTACAACTCAAGTAGATATCAGTACAAGTAAATCTTATTAGAAGGCTTATCACATTTTTTCTAGTCCTACAATTCTGCTATTTTGTCATGATTATCATCATGTGAGTAAACTCAATACTTTAAGGTATGTACACTAATTATTTTACAATGTCTGTCCTATCATGTTACCTAACAGCAAAAGAAGTAGTGATATCATTTCATTAATTTTTATGTTGAGTTGCAATACACTGTTGTTAGATGAACTGTCATATATAGTCCTGATTTCTCAACATGCATTTCTAATTATTTGTGATGAACACCCCCTAATGTCTTCCAGGTATTTTATGTGTACGCATGCTTTTGTGAATGTTTATGTTCCTTATTCATATGTAAACCGATTAATTTTTTTCTTATTAGCTTGAAAAAACTTTTAATATATTAAGGATTTTACAGCTTGCCACATTTTGATAAATATTTGATCACTTGTCTTCCAGTTTTACTTATAATTGTATATATTATTTTTCTAACCTATGAACCGTTTCTTTTGTAGTATCTTTTTTGCCTACAGTCAACTCCACTCCAAGATCTGATATTTGCTTGTATGTTATTCTATCCATTAAAAAGAATTAATTTTAACCATTTTATACATACTCATTTTTCAAACTATAAAATATTTAGATATTCTGCAATTCACAAATGACGGTACTTCCTTGGTATCCAAAGGTGAAAGTGCTGTCGGCCTCCTAACCAGCACTAAATGTTGCAAAATCAGGCCTGTTTCTAGCAAAATTTACAAGCAAACTCAGCTGTCTCTTTTCTAAGGAAAATTTCCTGCTGCACAAAGGGTTCCCTCTGAACAGGATCTCCATTATTTTACCCATGACTCCATTCCTAATTTTCTCTTTTCTGGCAGCTGCTCTCTAACTTACAAATAATGTGTGTCTTTGTTTAGAGTTCCTTAAAAAAAACTGTATATTCTAAATGTGGAAGAAAGCTCAATTTATTTGACTTTGAAACCTGAGAAATCAATAACATGAACCATATGTTAATTATGAAGCATGGTGATAAATTATATAGGAAGTTCTGTGAAACTGTGGCAGTGAAAGTGATGGTGGAGTTGAAACAGAAAGGGAAGAAGCCCTTTCTCCTGGTGTGTGATGCTTACATAAATCTCCACCTTGGAGAATACCAAAATGCAGCTCTTTTCTTAATCTATTCTAAAGTAATTTGTATTTTACTCTCCTCCACATCCTGAAGTGTTTTTATCAAGATCTTATAGTTTTGAGGAGAGATGACTATCAAGTGGCAACATTTAGAACTATGTCAAAGACAAAAATCAGTATTTATGTCCTTGTGTGTTTTTGATTTGGATTCATACAGCTTTTTACTACAGCTGTAAGCCATCCCATACTTAATACCGGGTTCAAATACATATGGAAGGGGCTTGCAGTTGACAAGATAAATTGTTGTGATCAATGTAATAATTATAAGGGGTAAACAAGAGTTATTAATGTGTTTCATATATCTACATTCCATGTAATGATGTGCTTTGGAAAAGCTCCCTTTGGAAGAGGTGTATTTCTACCACATTAACTTATCCTCCCTTTTCTCCTATAGGACCTAATCACTCAATTCTCTTCTAGAAATCACTAACTTATTTCTATCTTCTTTTTGTTCTTTTTGACCAGGAATGTACTTCAGGAGAGGGAAAGGACTGGGGGAAAAGTGGGGCTCTCAACTATAGTGTTTTCAACATTTGAATTTCAGCAATTTAGGTCTTCAACTATGGGTGATTTTAAATTTCTCAGTTCCAGATTTAATACTAAAACATGATGTATTTGTGAAAATAACGTATCCACAAGGAGTGTTTCAAGCATTCATTCCATACTGCCCATACTCACAGAGGATTTAAACTAAGGAAAACTGTTTCCAGATCAATCTATATTGAATTGCTAAATTCAGAATTCACTTATAATGTTGCCACTCCCACAGCTAATTCACTGTGAAACCTCTTATGCATTGCAATCCCCAATCTCTGTTATGTGGTGTGAATACACTTGAGAATGATACTTTCTTTCTTTCTTTTTTTATCCAAGAAAGGAAAAAATGGCAAGTATGATCAGGAATACTATTGAGCAATGATAAATATAAAACAACACAGCTACTAAGTTCATATTTGTTAATAGACTAGACTTATAACTGGGAGAGAATTAGATTTTGGGCCCCTTGGCTTCTAATATATGAGTTTCAAGAGCCTGTATTTGACCACACTGATGTCAGCATCGAAACGTATGACAATATTCCACTTAAACTTCATAATGCTTTGGTTCCTTACCTTTAACAAGGACTAAGAATTCAGACCAATTCCACTTACAAGTCTGGCAATGCTTACTATTAAAGACCTCAGGGAACTGTGAAAACATTAGTTGCATACGACATACAAAGCATCTTACAAAGGTCAAGTCATGAACAATTCTTTTAAAAAGGCATGTTTCTGGATGGCTCAATAATCTTTAGCTAAGAATTTTCATACTTCCAAGCATCCTTTCTTCAATTCCTATCTCCTATTAATGAGTTAGTGCTTTCCAATAGTATATCTTAAGATGACTTCAGTAAACCTGATTTCACTGTAGAACCCTCCATTTTGTTTTACTAAGTAGACCAGGCTGGTCTCTAACTCACAATCCTTCAGCCCCCACCTTCTGAGTGCTGGTAATCTTGGGGAAATTTGGCAATCTGATCTGGGGTTACCAATGCACAGGCAGGCAATTTTCCACAGACTCATCTTAGAACAAAAAGAACACAAAGAAGATGTTTCCCACTCCTGGGTGTGGTGGGTGGGTGTCAAGCTGCAGGGGAATCTTTCTGAAACTGCAGTGTCCATGAGAAACACCAGGGTTACTTCTTAGAAACTCCCTCTTGAGGCTAATGTTTAGGAATGGGAGGTCAGTTAGGGCAAGACTATCATTTTTCATGAGAACCCCAGGTGGTGGCAATTCGGGTTATTCACAAAGTACACTGGAAGGAGGGCATGTCCCGAAGAAATGGCTGGAGAAACCAAGCATGGTGTTTACCTAAGGCTTTGCCAACCTTGTATTAGATAGTAACTCTCTTTTGTACAATCTGCTGGGGTTATTGTATTTTGCAGGCATCCTATTGAACCTAACAACCATATGGTAGTTGCTAGAGTTTTCAAAAACTAGAGTTATACATCGTCATTTCTAATATTCAAAGAATTCTTCTTTTACTACCAAAGACTTCAAATGCCACAGTGCCCAGAGGGTTAGTTGGGTGTCCTTGATTTAAATATATAAATTTAAATTTCAGCCAAACTCTTCTGATTTGGTTGATTTACTCTTAGAGTCTATCATTTTGGAGAACTCTGCCCTGAGAGGAAAAGCAGAAGGAGAGAAGTTGCACTAATATTTCACATGCTGGAGACATTTGATTCTCCTAACTGGCATCCTGGGGTCTGGTCTGCAAGGCTCCGTTACACAACCTTGTGAAAGAACTTACTCATTCAACAGATATTTTCCAGAGCCAGTAATTATTTTCTACATGGCAGTAAAGATGGAATGATTATTTTTATCTTGTGTAGGAATGAGGAAGAAAAAGATGTTACCTTGGATAAATGATAAATCTGTTCTCTAAATGCCTACTGCAACTGTCTAATAGAGCAGTACTTTTCCCCAAATAATAACAGGCGTGGTTATTTAAAATTTTTGGATAAGAGTGATAAATATTCAAATGTATTTTAAAGCATTGACTTCTTATGGTGGGACAACGTTATGTCTTTGCATAAAATGACTATAGGAAAAATCAGCCTGCAAAACCTAACAACCCGAGTTTAATTTCCCAGTACCCACATAAAGCCAGATACACAAAATGGCTCATGCATTTGGAGTTCATTTGCAGTGGCTGGAGGCTCTCATGTGCCCATTCTCCGCCCCCTTCCAAATAAATAAATATTTTAGTATAAATATATCTAGATTATTTGTAGATGTAAACTTCTGAGAAATGAGAATGAGGTCTGAACATCAAACACATCAATGAATTTTAGTACACACCTGGTTTAATAGATTCCCATCTGGAAATAAAAACAGGTTTTTGTTTTGGAATTTAGTTTAAGTCAGTACTACATTTAAAAAGAGAGAGAATACTTAGAAATAATTAGAGATTAATTATTGATCTTACATGATATCTAAACCAAGCTGGTTAACTTCCTGGGCACAGCATGGATCACCCCAGGGACCATGCCTATCAGACAGAACCAATGTGGAAAAGCTAAATAGGCCTGATGAAACCTTCTCTAGGTTCATGTTTCTATGTTACAGAATTTTTTTTTCAAATCAACCCTTGAACTGTTTCCTCACTTGTACAAAGGGAATATTGATACCTACCTTCTAGAGCTAATTACAAGTAAGCATCTAGTAAGAGTACAGACACATTCCTGTTTGTGTATGCCAGGAAGGATGTTGAGGTTGGAGATAAACTAGACTTTCGACTGTAAAATCTCCTACTTTCTAGTGGGTAAAGACAACAAACATTAGAAAACAACCGTGATTTCAGCTACACAGAAGACCAAACAGGATACTCGAACTGTAACTACAATTAGAAGTGGGGTGTGGCCGAGATGGTCTGGGGAGATGGGGAAGGTGAGATTCGGTCTTCAAGGTGCAGAGTGCTCCAAACCGAGTGACCAGTAAGAAGGCCAGTGTGGCTGAGAGCAGCTAGATCAACAGGATGTTGGACACTATTCTGTAGGTCATGGGAAACCCCTGGGGCTCAGTTTTCCATAGGGAAGTGGCAGGATTCCATTAGCGATTTCAAAAGGTCCTGGTGGACGCAGAAACAGGGTATTCACGTGGAACTCTACCTAATAAAGCCATCGAGAGTACTTGAGACTGTGCCACTCACCGAGGGACCGGATGAAGAAGAACGGGAAGAAAAGCAGGCAATCAAGGATGACCGGCCTGCATGGGAGAGGCTTCCTGGACAGGGTTTGGGTGTTGGGCGCCCTCATTCAGAGCTCCAAGGGGAGACCTGACAGGACAGGCGTCTCAGCCCTGGGAACTGAACAGCACAGCTGGCAGGAAGGTGGAGCTGAGGAAGGGGAGAGGAAGGACAGTAGTCTCTTCTAAGGAAGAAGAAATGGGAACTGTCACCAGGCAGCTTAAGCCCAAGCTAAATTTAGACGAGGCATATGCTCGCTCTGTGCACATCGCTCTGCTCGGTGACACGGTCTGTATCTTTCTACTTGGCTCTAGGAACAGACTAGAGGCCCAAGGTGAGAAAACACTTTCTAAAGGCAGCCCAACTTACCTGCTATTAGTTTAATCTAAATGTTATTTATCTACTTCATGAGTCAGTATTTAATCTAATGAGTCAGTCTTATGGTACACGTTTAGAAAGACACTTGCTTTCTTTTTTTTTTTTAACCTGTATATTTCCTGTTTGGGGCTGAGGGGACCCAACCACTAAATAACTGTTAGAGTTCTTAATTAGAATATTAATTACGTGCTTGAATAATTCTATCTTCTTTCCCACTAAAGATTACAAAGAGCTGGAAATTTACATTGAGGACTTGTTTCCTCAAAATAGCAGATAATTTTAGCTGAGTGCTATAAAAAAGGATAAAACTGGGTCCTCAAATTGTGATATAACTAGATGTGGAGGTGGCTGAGCGAGTCCATCCCAAGCCCTGCACTGGTTTTCTGTCTTCTTTCAGTGCGTGCACTTACTGTTCATGCAATCTGGAATGCTTCATCCGAAAAATCTAAAAATGGTTTCCCGAAGAAGTTCCTTGTGTTCCAGAAAGTTTGCATTTGGAGAAAAAGACACTAGAAAACACAAACTGTATGTTTCTAGTGGGTTGAGGGACAACTGGAAGTTACCTAGAGGCGAATGGAAAAGCACATCGCGAAGAGTTCATTCCTCTCACTTAGAGTTCGCAGTACAAATCCCTATGTGACTTCCAGAGCTTGCTCCCTCTGGCTTTCCTCTTAAACTTGGACGAGACTCACCACTGTCATTAAACTTCAGCATCTCCCCAAGTCTACTCAGTGGCCGGATGCTGGTAACTACTGCCTTCCAACTCCACTTTCACACCAGAGGCCACTCGAGTCTGAGACACAGGGCCTCCCGCACACCAGGCAAGCCCGCAACCCCAGCCCCAGGACGCCTGTGAACACAACACTAATCTACTAGAAATGACATGGCTTTTATAAGGCACAAGGGTCTCTAGAGAATGTGTGTGAATTAGATAAAATATAATAACTATTCCCATGAAACATGGCATTAATGCAGAAGGGCAGGGGCATGACAATGAGATTCTTAGGGTTCAGAATGGGAAAGTCGAAAGCCAGAGACTGAGAGGAAGTGAGGCAGGACTAAGAAGAGCAGAGAGAGAGAGAGTCTTCATTACCAAGAAATAAACCGGAAAGCCATACAGGCTTGGGAGGTCCAAATATACTGCAAAAGTGAACTGTTTTAAGTCAAATTACTTGTCAGTCAAGGCCTTTCTTAAGGTCAAAGAGGCGTGACTAACCTAGATCCAATATTCCAGAAACAAGGCTACTGCAACATTCTAGTTTGCTTTTTTAGAGTAAAGTTTATCAATGTCCTATCATCTATCTTTCATAAACATATTTTCTGTTAAATTTCTCTCACTATAAGAAGTTTACATTAAACAAGGCGTGTGTGTGTGTGTGTGTGTGTGTGTGTGTGTTAAAAACAACTAGTCAATTAGTCTAACCATATTAGATAAAAAAAATTTTCCAAGATCTTTATGATTATGGAGTATTTGTTCTTTGAGTTTCTTGCCTTGTTTTTGAGATCACCTTATTATGCAACATCTGCTCTGAATTTCAAATGTGATAAACAGTGTATGAGTGTTGGTGGCAGATGGCTAACGACCAGTAGTGACAGGGTATTCAAGCCTGCCTTGTTTTCTGAGAAGGATATTTTCATGTTAATTTGTTCTCTGTGCTGCAAAGATGAGACAAATCACCTGCTGTAATTCAGGCAAAGTGGGGACCACCAGGAACTGAGAGGGGCCAGGGTGAGTCCCTTAGGAGTAGGAGAAGGATCTGGGAGGCTCTGGCCAGTACAAGGCACCAGTCACTTTGCATTAGGTCAGATGGAGAAGGATGAATCAGCCCTGGGTGTCCTATCTTGACATCAGAGCCACTGTTTACTGCAAGCAGCTATTAGTCATGAAAACAGATATTTCCCAGAGGCAGAAAACAGGTGCTATTAAAGAGTGTGTGTCAGCCTCTGAAGTCTGGGTTTTGTAAAATAAACCTAATAGTACATTTTATCTCTTATTGGAAATACTAAATCCAACAGAAATTGCTAAGAAACATTCAATTGAAGATAAAATGAAATCTAATCCACCAAGAAAATTACCCACACAGACTTATAAACCTTGGACTTTTTTGGTCCTCTCAAGCTCTATAGAGTTCATTTATCACAGGGACACATGAACGTAATTTCTATCCCAAGACTGAATCATCCAAAGAGGCCATATGGTCTTGAGCACAAACAGCCTTGTCCTGTTTTGGAGCAGCTATTGATTCGTGTGACCTTCTTGAGATTCAAATTCATGAAATTATATTGCCCATTTCATCAACTGCACAAAAAGTCCAAGGAACAGTATTAGGTAAGTTTACAAAGAGTTTATCAGTTAGTTAATAAGCTGGGTCATATCCTAGGGAAGATGACATATTTAGTGTACAGCAAATCCAAGGAAGTGGTTCGGTAAAAGAGGACATTACACTTTGAAAGCCTGACTTGAAGAGGACTTACATAGGAGTCTCTCTCTCTCTCTCTCTCTACTATGCAGTCTATCACATGATTCTTTTTACTGCAAAGCAGTTATGGATGACCAGGAATAATATGGTGAATGACCTCATTTTCAGTTCTCTCTGATCCTTTGTCAGAGAGTGTCAGATGAAAAATAAAACCTCAAAAGTCTCTTTAAAAATAAAGCCTTTCCCAGTTTTTACTTGGTGTTATATAAGTAGATACCTAACCAGCAACAAAAAATATCGCAATCATTGAGGTACACACACCTTGCAAGTTTACGCTAAGTTCTAGAAGATAATATTAAGTCTAAAGTGATTTTTTAAAAATTGGGTAAATATGGAACTTAACACCATAGTTTAAAAAATTCAAAAATAATATTCTGAGTTAGAAAGAGGAAAGCAAGATATGCTAATAACAAGCCTCTGATGTAGCAAAAGAATATTATTGACTTCACAGTAGAGCAGGCAACAGGCTTTTATGCAAATATCATTATCAAAACCATTGTCATTATCAAATATCATTATCTACCAAGAACAGATATATTTTAAGAACATCTAGAATAAAGTTGTGATGAAACACCTCAAGATGAATTGTTTATTAGAACACTTGAAAATTTTTGCTTTAAAAATGTTGCAAAGAGAGGGCTGGAAAGATGGCTCAGTAGTTAAGAGTACTTCCTGTGCAATTATGAGAGCCTGAGGAGGCCTGAGAGACTGCTGGACCTACATAAATATTGGGAGTGGTCACACTCATCAGTAATGCCAGCCCGGTAGGGGTGCAGACCTGAGAATCACAGGAGCTTGCAGGCTCCAGGATCAGTATGAGACTCCAGCTCTAGCAAGACTCTGTGGAAGGAAGATGGAGCTGTGCTCTGCTCCAGCCTCCACAGGAAAGTACATGGGGTGTGGCAGGGGCACATACACACCAAACACCACACATTACACACACAGGCCAAGAAAAATGTTGGAAAGAGCCAGTTATGATTGTTTTTAATTCTTGTGGTTTCTCAACACTGACGTTTGATTCAAGCCTATCCCTTTAACTCTAACTCACTGTCCCAAAATCCGACAGGAATACCATGCAGTCATGACCTCCACAAGTTTACTCAAATACCAACCTTCACAACTACCCTGTAGCTTCAGATGTGGTTTTATGTCTTTAAAAAAAGTTTTCTGAAAACAAGTGTTGAAAAACTGTCATGTGATATCTGTAAGCCCATTATGGGTTATTTTCTACCAAACAGGTTGATGAAATGGTAAACAAAAAGATCTTATCCCTGTTAGTACTACACACTATGGAACATTCTAGTCGTACCCAAGCCCTGCCCACCTACAGTAATTTATGCCCTGAATATGTACTAGAATGTTGTGAATGTCAGTGACATTCCCACCTCAGAGCGCCTGTTGCCGTGTCTTCTGTTATTGCCTCAGAAAACATAATGGAGGACAGCTAGCTGGTAAAGGAAAACCTCCTTAGCCTTGATCTTTTTGTCCATTTCACCTTTTTTTTTGGCCTTTTTTATTCACATATGTACCTATACATGCAAGTTAATGTCAATACAAGTGTCAATGCTACTATCAATGGCTTGGATCCTTTGATTGTTTTTTTTTGGAGGGGGGATTTCGAGGTAGGGTCTCATGCTAGCCCAGGCTGACCTGGAATTCACTACGTAGTCTCAGGCTGGCCTTGAACTCACTGCCATTCTTCTACTTCTGCCTCCGGAGTGCTGGGATCAAAGGCGTGCGCCACCACGCCGGCTCCTTTGACTGTTTTGAAGGGACAATTTGGTACCACAGTGCAAAAACAATCACATATGAATTGCTCTTATGTCTCATATGTTTTGCTTGTACCTGAAAACACTCCCAAACTATTGAACTAATCACACCACAATGTGTATCAATCACATGCTTTTGTGAGCACTTTATCTCTTCTTTTGTGTGCATTCCTATTTTCTTTGGTATTCAAAAGTTCCTGAGAATAGGCTCATACCTAATTCAGTTTTGTCTGTGCAAAGTGTCTGTCCCAGAACTCTCCTGAATACAGTAAATATTTAACAAATATTAGTACAAGTGTATTCATAAAAAACTTATTTCATAAAGCATTCTACATAAGGAATCTATTTCCTGTTGCCAAAAGGTTGTTCAACATAATAACATTCCATTGATGAAGTTGAGTACTCCCTTAAACATGTATATGTAACAAAATATTTCTGTTCTTTGGTTGTATGACTAAAAACTTTAATCAACCAGAACTCCTACCTTGGATGAAATAAGTCAGTCCCCAAAACAAACAAACAAACAAACAAAAAACCCCCACAGGAGTGATTGTTAAAAAAGAAATTTTTATCAATTATGCATTCATCCTAAACTACTCATTGATGGTTTTATCATGCCTTAAAATGATTATGACTGTTTTATACAGTGATCTTTCATTACTTTTCTCCTCCCTGTGTTAAGTTAAGGAAGGAAGGATTTATTCTGGCTCATGGTTTGAGGGGAATAAACATAGTGAGCAAAGTATTGCAGCAGGAAGCTCTGTGGTGGGAATGTCAGGCTGCTTGCTCACATGTCCCTGGATCAGGAAGCAGACAGAGCTTGGGCAGGAAGAGGAGCTAAGTTATCACCCATTAAAGCCTGTAGCCCAGTGATCCACACTCCTCCAGGAAAAGCCCCTCTTCCTAAGGGCTCTGTGGTAGTTTGAATGGATATCTCCCAATAGATTCAAGAGTTTAATAAAAGCTTGTCTCCAGCAGCCTAGCTGGAGGATGGGTCACTGTGTGTAAATCCTAGGGTCCAGCCCTAAGGTGCTACTGGGGGCAGATCTGGAATTCCAGCCTAAAGTATGCAAAGAGCCATGTGAACTCTGCCTGAAGTCCTTGTTGTTTGGCTGCCACAGTACTTGCTTTTTGGAGGTGCCGCTGGTGGTTTTTCTCTGCTTGCATCTGTAAGCTTCAAATAAATCCTTTTTCTCCTATAAATTGTGCCTGGTTTTAGGTTCATCCCAGCAGCATGGAGCTGATTATAGGCTCCCACCAGCTAAGGACCAAATGATCAGACACACAAGCCTATGAGGGGGCATTTCACACTCAAATCTCAAGAACCTTAAAGCATCACAACACTCAGAACAGATTAGTACTGTTGAGAAAAAAAATCAATTAATCATGAAGACAAAAAAAGGACTTCTGGTAAGCAGAGAGAGAGAGAGAGAGAGAGAGAGAGAGAGAGAGAGAGAGAGAGAGAGAGAGAGAGAGAGAGAATATGAGTTGGGCAGGCCACCTGGAAACTGGAAAATTCACACCAGGCTTTGCAAGTGAGTGCCTTTAACAGCTGAGCCATCTCTTTAGCCCCTGAAAAGATATTTTTTACTTTATTAATATGTGTACAGATTTAGCAGATGTACTGTGAAATTGAGTTAAGCAGAATAACAAGCAAGAGCAATAAAACTCTGTAAGGAGCCTTCCCCATTAAACCTAAAGGAAGAACTTGTACTCAGTATACTCACTCTA
Source organism: Zapus hudsonius (assembly GCA_004024765.1). Lineage (NCBI taxonomy): Eukaryota > Metazoa > Chordata > Mammalia > Rodentia > Dipodidae > Zapus > Zapus hudsonius. The sequence goes on along the minus strand of PVHP010002847.1, from coordinate 40,486 downwards.
GCTTGTTGATCTTAAAGGGCAGAATGCATGTTGTAGTCATCTTTGAATCCCACACTTTGGCATATTATTCACCACTTAAATTGATGTGCACACCCTGTGCATGCATGTGGAGGTCAGAGAATGGTGGGCATCTGCTCCATCATTCATCCCTATGTCTCCTTGAGTTGGGAGTCTCTTCTCTGAACCTGGGGCTGTCATTTTCATGAGCCCCAGAGATTCCCGCCCCTGCTCCTCACAGGACTGGGGTTATAGACATAAGTGACCAGGCCCAGTTGTTTATATGGGAATCCAATTCTGGTATTCTCAGGCTGTTTTGCTTTCATGGTAAGCTCTCTTACCCATTTCCCCAACCCACTTAAGGAAAAACTGGAGAAAAAAGAGCCAAATAACCAGTAATTTGTAATTACATAATATATGCACACCCTAGAATCAGTATATAATTATTATATACAATGTGCTCATGAATGATGCTTTATATTATGTCCTTCAAAGACACTGAACTGCCAGAAAGAGGCTGAGCTATGTTTACTACACCAAGATTAGGGCCAAATATATAAATATTTTAGATTAATTTTAACAGCCATTGGAACTAAAGGGTTATTTTATTTCACCCCAAAGTTAAACTGGACTACATTCCATTCCCTGAACATCCCACTGAACTGATGGACTAGGATATATTCCAGTTGTGATGGCTTATATTGCTTGTTAACTTGACAGGACCCAGAATCACCTATGAAGGGTTATATATACTAGGTTAGCCTCTATGGATGTCTGTGAGGGAATATCTTCATTAGACCCATCTTAACTATGGGTGCACTTTCCATGGGCTGGGGTCCTGGACTGTATTGCTGTCTGCTTCCTCACTGTGCTGAATGTGACCAGCTCTACTTCAAGCTCTGGCCACCTTACCTTCCCTGCCATAATGGCTGTAACTTATAACTGTAAGCCAAAACAAATCCTTTCTCCCTTAAAATGACTTTTTAAGTATTTTGTTCCAGCAATGCAAAGGTAACTTATACATTATTCTTTGAAAATTTTACTTAGTTGACTTTTTAAACTATATATTTAATTCCAAAAGCCCCACTTCAGGCAATATTGACACAAAAAGAATACTACTGTTCAATGGGTGATACCAGTGGATAGCCTAACCAGGCAGAAAGAAGATTCTTGGTACCTTTATTGTTTCAGTGGGCACTCCAGGCTCAGGAACTTTATCCAAGTAAGTGGTCAAGTCTTGATCGACATGTTCAAACACTAGTGTTAGTTTGGTTTCTCTGTCTGTTCGGGATACTGTGCATACATCAAACAACCTGGAAGATAAAGAAAAAGATTGAGTAGGTAGAAATAAGTAAAGAAGTAACTCATATGTCTTGCATGCATCCCTCAATTTCATCGTATAATGGAGGCGCACTCATCATTCCTTGTGCTCCTATGTAAAGGTACATAATGGAATCTGTTACTCACACATCAATACAAAAGTCCAGGAAAGGAGCTCACTATGTAAAACCATCCATGGTAGCCAAGACAAAGCAACATGATTGGAGGACAAAAGTGCCTTAAGGAATTAAGACCTTTGGTAAAAATTATTGATGTAAATGTTTTTAAAAGGGCTGGAGAGATGGCTCAGCAGTTGAGGTGCTTGCCTGGAAAGCCTAAGGCCCTGGATTTGATTCCCCAGAACCCATAGAAAGCCAGATACACCGTGGCGCATGAATGTGGAACTCATTTGTAACAGCTGGAGGCCCTGGCATTCATTCTCATTCTTTCTCTCTCTCTCTCTCTCTCTCTCTCTCTCTCTCTCTCTCTCTCTCTCTCTCCCTGCAAATATATATATATTTTATATATATATTTATATATATTTATATATATATATACACTTGTAGTCCAGGCCAAATTGCTTCTTAGTTCAGTTTGAGAATTAAATTAAGCATTCTTTGAAGAGGCTAGATTCTGCAATGAAGAGCTTTCTAGAATTCAAGGTACCATAACCCTGCCTGTGAAAACCACTATGATGGAATTTGGAGAAATTTATTTCTAGGAGATGCTTCTCATCCTAGAGAGCCAAATTATTTCTTAAAGTAGGGCATACATTCATAATTAGCTGTAACACTCCAAATGTCGTGTAGATCACTGTGAAATATCTAAAGACTTTACTTTTTAAATTTTTAATTGACAGACTATATGATAATAATTGTATATGTTTACAGGGTACATTATGATGTTTTGATATACTGGTGAGCTACTGCAAAGAGTAGAAATAATACATCAAACATTTCAAAATTGTTGAAAGCACAGATTTCAAATGTGTTTAGAAACTACCCAAAATGATTAAGTATGTGATGTGACAGATTTGTTAGTTAACATAATTAAATCACAACTGAATGTAAGCACTATGAAATTAAAATTTTTAGAGGAAAAAAATTGTATTAGTAACCTAAGAAAAACACAGATGAACAAATACTGTAATTCAGTTTAGATCAGTGACTCAAGTTTCTCCTATAAAATCTTACAACCAATTCAAAATTAAAAGTTACACAAGCAAAAGAGCCTTCATCTTCAAGCCCAAGTTCAAAAAGGCCTTCAGTCAGCATACTATCTGACATAAATTCTCACCAAGTGCTTGAAGCAATGAAGCCTTGAGTAAGCTGTAAGTAAACTCTTGAACAAGAATGCAAGATAAATACCAAGAAGAAACTAATAAAATGCTATTCGTATTATTTTTCATGTAGAAAAGCATACTCTTATTAAGAACATGTTAATATGGTCTGTGCACACGGCCCATTATTACAGCGCAGGGTACTCTCACCTGTCCAGTCAACGCATTACTTTCGTTCAGTTTTCAATGCCTCATTGGTTTACATGGCCACTCTATTTATGGGATATATGAGCTCCACATTTGGTACTTCTTTGTGAATCTAAATTCTACTTTTTAAACTAACTTACTTGTGTGTATATATGTATGTGGGTGTGTGGTCAGACAACATTTCGGGATTTCTCTCCTCTCCTTCCACCATTTTTCTGAGACAGAGTCTCTCTTGTTTAGATTCTTCTGGCTCTACATCTCATTGCCATACAATTTTGGGGATTATAGACATTTGTCCAAGGTTACATTTGGAATTTTGGGGTGCTGAGGAGGATGAAACTCAGGTCAGCAGGCTTGCAAGCTAGTGTGCGATCAGCTAAGCCATCTACCCAGCCTAAAATTAAGCTTTAATAGAATCCACAGAACACTATAATTAATCAAAATCTGGTGGGCAAGCAACAAAACATTGACTATATATACCTCCCAGCTAGGTCCAAACTACTGTTCAATTATGGGATGACTATATTAAAACCAATCACAATCAACTTAATTTTTTCCTCATATTTATTCTCATTTTTATTTTTAATATCATTTTAAAATTTGAATATTCTCCATGGGACTTGTTCTGATGAAATAAAGACTCCTCACTAAAAATCATATAACCCCCACACTGTGAAAAGAATGATTGCTATCAGGTATGGATTTAACATTTGGAAAGTTTATCAACACAGCTCTTTGAACTTGGTAATCTGATGTAACTACCAATTATTCATAGACGCCTCTGAGCCCCCTTATTACTATCCCTTATTACTATTAAGCCTACGTCTTTCAACTACTCCTTTTTCCTTCCTCTTGAAGGAGGAGAGAAAGGAATTCCAAAGTCACCGAAGTTCTTTGCCCCTGAGACATCTATTTTTGCAATAGGACAACAATGAATACAAATGCATGAACTGAAATCAAACACAAATACTAGAACTGTCCTACCGTGTCCATCACAGTTATGCTTCTCAAACATTTTTTTGATAGTGTTCCATTAGTTAATACGTTTCCTTAATGAAAAATGCATTGTTCCTCACGGGCCTGAGTTAAGGACTAGCAATTCCAGTTCTTACTGCCTGTATAAATTGTGTGAGCATTGGTACTTTCCAAAAAAAAAAAAAAAATCCTGAGGGGCCATAACCCTGTTGAACCTAAAGGTTAATTGCTCCCCAAATCCACTGTCTTAAGGTTACCTAACAGCCCTGGCAGTGAGTGCCGTTGCTTCATCTCATTGAAACAGAAAGCACTCTGTGTAGGGATATCGAGCCGCCCAAGCTGTTCTCGCAGTTATGTAATACCTCACCCTTCAAAGGATGCACTTGCTGATGTCACCCGCAGCCACAGGGCTCCACACTAAACATCCAAAGGAAGCTGAAAATATGTAGAAGTGAGCTCGTTAACCTAAACCATAAATCTTGAAGAAAGGGCACTTATTTTAATTGGAGATATATCACAAGTGAAATGAACTTTAAAGAGATGTATGTGTATGATGGTATGTATTTTAAGATATGTATTTAATTCTGAGGTATAAAAAGAATTGTGTTAAGTATGAGTGGATCATCCAGGGTTTAATTTTAAGGTACGATTCATAATTTGGAAAGCAGAATATATTATATAATCCTTAGAAACTTATAATTGGCATGAAGGCAGTAAATACATAAAGCGTCTGTGACTGACTCCCATTTATGGCTCAATTGCTAACACACTCTAGACTTACTACTTCAACAAAGACATTTGTTAGGGAAATATTATTCATCACAAAAAATGAAATTTTATTAAATTGCTTAGTAAACATTAGCGTACTAAAAGTTAATAGTCATAATGGATAGAAAATATATTTAGAGCCAACAGCTGTAAATATTAATCTTGGACTTTTAGAACATATTATTTATGATGCTGTTTCATCTGTGACTCCCTCTAAAATTAGTCCAAATCAAATAATACTCATTTTGGTGGCAAAAAAGATTGATAATTTTACCAGCAATTAAATTTTATTTAAAAAAAAAAAACCTGAGGTAAGCAAGGTCTGAGATCCCCAGTATTTGGCTGGAGGTTAACAGCCTGTAATAAATTTATATAAATCAGTGAGGAATGTGGCCAGACTGCCTATAACCCATACACTTGCATAACGAAAGAGCCAGACAGGTCGGAACATCTGAACATAAACACTGGAAAATAACTCCCACTGTATGATTCCTCGTGTTGACCAACATTTCATGACTTTCTAAAACTCTTCTATTTTTGCTAGATACTCAGTAAACTGACCAAAACAAAACAAAAAAACACCAGTGACTGCGTCACTGCAGCTCCATAAGAAAAAATGTCATCAAATTGCACTGGCAATGAATGAAATACCTCTCATGATCTCTAGATCATGTTCAATAGTTACTTTTTAACGTTATGCAATATTTTGCTTTTTTTTCCTGCATGAAGTTTTTTCCAGTGTGTCTTTTCTTGCTTGTTTTGTTTTTCAAGGTGGCGTCTCGCTCTAGCCTGGGCTGACTTGGAATTCAATGTAGTTTCAGGGTGGCCTTGAACTCACTGCGAACCTCCTACCTCTGCCTCCCGAGTGCTGGGACTAAAGGTGCGACACCACGCCCAATAGTTCAGAGCGATATGCACTCTTGGGCTCCCAAGAAAAGATGCACTCTGGGAGCGATTGATGGGGAGGCTACTAAAAATAGAATCTAGGTAATCAAGAATTGTGTATATTTGTTAACCTAGACTGATCTCACTCTCTAATGGAGATTGAGTTTGTATTTTTCAGGATGCAGCGAGAGAGCTGTGTGGCCCATATAACCCTACCAGCCGACGGTAGGCAGATAGCTGAGATCCTGGCAAGAAATGAGCCACCAGTCATACCGTGGAGGATCCATATGGAACCCCACAGTAATGTCGGGATGAACAAGGGACCCACAGCCACAGCCATTCAATCAACACAGGATAAGCCAGTGAGACAGAAACCAAAGATTTTTGACACAAAGACCCCTAAGCTCACAACATTAAAGCAGCCTTAATACCCACCCACCAGGGCTCAGGGAACTAAGCAGAAGAGGGGGCAGAAAGATTGTGAGAGCCTTGGTGGGGGAGATTATCAGAGGCATGGCACCCCTCAGAAACAACACACTTGGGTCAGGAGAACCGGGCTGAATACTAGGCTATCCATGGTCCCCTGCCACAAAGTCTAATCCAGACGGCCCATGGAGGAGGATATCCAGCTGATTGGGGATGGGGAGGGGGGGGCATTAGGGAAAACAACTCATTGTTTGCCCACTAAATAATGAAACTCATTATGGACAATAAAAAAATTAAATAATTAAAAAAAAAGAACCTCACACAATGTGATCCAAGTGAATGTCTATTTAAAAAGCAGAAGTGATGGGCTGGAGAGATGGCTCAGTGGTTAAGGCACTTGCCTGCAGAGATTCCCCAGGGCCCACATAAAGACAGATGCACAAAGTGGAGCATGCATCTGGAGTTGATTGCAGTGGCTACAGGCCCTGCTGTGCCAATTCTCTCCTCCCCTTCTATTTCTCTGCTTGCAAATAAGTCGGTGCATCCAGTTTTAGCTGAGCAAATGCAATCCCAAAAGGCCGATAGGCTGTTATCATTTCAGTTAAGTCAGCCAACCCTTAACTATCCCATAAAGTAAGTTCTCTGGCTGTCTCTCCATTGTCCTGACCCTCCAGCTGTAGGGCAGAGAACTGGCTCAGTTTTCCAGCTGTCCTAGTGATGTAATTATCTCATAACAAAATATCTCCCTGAATTATCTCTGCATCCTCGCCATTGTAGTTCTTAATGACTGCTTCCTGCTCGTGTTCTCAATTTAACTTGCTGCTCAGAATCTAATGCATAGGCAAGCTGCCTTCATTTAATGGATGGGATTACAATTTACAAATGTCTCCCAAACAACATGCTTTGTAAACACAAACTCTGTCTTTCTGTTGTGATTATAAGAAAAGGGAAATCTGTATTATTTGCTGTGATTATATCGTGAGCTGTGACAGGAAGTTCTATGAAGACTTTTTCCGGTCAGTTTTCCCCACCATACTCTTGGCTGTGTGGATAGCACATAGGTTTAGAACTGAGAGATGTCTGGCCCAGCTGCCTAAGCATCCCAACAAAACTTCATTTATCTAGAGCCAGTATTTGAAATTGAGATAGCGTCTTCCCCCGCCCCCTCCCATCTAACTAAAATTCTCAAAAGTCCATGGAGCACATTGGTTGTGTGTGGCTTGAAGGCACCCAATTAATATTCACACATCTCACTAGCCATACACATGGATACGGCTAGGTCGTTTCCTTGTTGCTGAAATGCAGGTTGTGTAGGCGCTGATCCTCCCCCAACATGAAATGACAGACCCTGTAAGTATTTCCAACCAAGATGAGCACGATGCTAAAAGGTGATCAATTGTGATTTTTCTGCATCCCAAAAACATACCAGAACCTACCACATGCTGGCGCTATACTTGAGTTCAGGGTTCAATTAATATAGAGGTGGAATCCAACGCTCAGAGGCAAACCCTCAAGTAAAACCCCCTCAGACTAGCTTTGCTGAAAAGTAGAACTACACAACAATGCCAAATCACCAGCAACTTTAAGGCAAGGAAATCCCTTGAGTTGCTCTAACAAAGGAATTCTAAGTCAACATCTTTTATTTGCGAAATCAGTTTATTCCCAGGATCCGAGGGCGCCCACCAGCAAGCTTCATGGTTCATAGGCTTCCAGTTCCAACTTTAAGGTTGCTATTAATCTAGTTTCACGTTCTATTTACATGTACCTGGCAACTGTGGCTCTGAGTTAATGTCTTCTGGAACTGTTGACCAAAAATGTTTTACAGATGAGATGGGAATCCCCTAGACTGGGCAAGTTTACAAGATGTGATTTGTACTACAGTAAATATTGAAAATAAAGCAAACAGTAAAATTTCTGTATATGGAAACACATTCCTGCACATGACCGGCAACAAAAACCGGTGTGCTACTGGCCAGGCCCCAAATAAACCATTTAGGATGTCTTAATAGGTATATATGGGCGTCTTAATAGGTATATACGGCCTATCATGTTCCTGGACCTTAGCAGAAGTCTGTCTTCCCATGGTCCTAGAGCAAGCACGAGTGGCATGCTTCCATTATCAAGTCCTTCAAATGTCATCTGAGTGAAAGGCGGAGAATGAGGCTGCATCTTTCCTGCTAGGCTAACTACATGAAGCAAGTTTATGGGAAAAAGGAAATGTTACCTTAGAGCTGAAACAAGAAAACTCATTTTAAAAAACACATATGTTGTCTTATAGCAAAGACAACGGTATCAGAAGCAAAAGACTTAAGTAAAACCAACTCTGTACGGAAAAGGAAGAAACCTGCCAACCGAGAAAACTGAGGCTGGTCTAGATCAGAACAAACACCAACCACCAATCCCAGCTATGGCTCAGGGACAGGCCACCACCTTTTTTTTTTTACCTCCTAAGGGTCTCTTTCTGGACATGATGAACTTTTTATTAGTGTCTCATTGCCCAACAGTTAACTTCAACTACATTTCACAGAGATGCGCTGGTCAAAATAAGGGAGCAACAGTAGTGCATTAGGTGAGAGGAGGTGTGGGGACCCAAGGTCAGAAACCTTGCAAGCAGGTAAGAGATGACAGATCAGTCAACTAAAGGGAGTCTTAGTCTAGAAGCCTCCATTGGTGCTTTTGCTTTTCTCTTTTAAGTCCTAAAGGCACTCACTGCAGTGTCTGACACAAGGTAGGTATTCAATGCATGCTTCTTCAGTGAATGAAACTTTTCAAAATTATAACAGGCTAAAGTTAGGAACGAGTAGAGAGAGGAACCATTTTAAAAGATGTCACCAAGAAAGCATGGCATTCAGAGGAAGCCACATGTTGCAACTGGTGTTAAACAGAGACAGACACCAATATTACATTGCATTTATTGCATTTAATCAGTAACAGTTGTTGAATCCCTATCTACTAGTAACTTCTACACACATGTGCCCCATGTGAACGAGTGCTGTGTGTATAGAGGTCAAAGGGCAACCTCCAGGTTTCTGTCGCCTTCTAACCTGTTTGAGACAGGGTCTTTCTTGTCATTCTGCCACCCTGAACACCATGAGCTTCAGGATTCTCCCAATTTTGCTTCTCACTGCCACAGGTACACAAAGACACTTGCTACTCGCATCCAGATTTACGGAGGCTCTGGAGATCCAAACTTCAGTCAGCAGGCTTGCAGAGAAGTGCTGGTAACCACATTTCCCCAGCCTATCTCTACTTATTTTGATTTTTTTTAACCCCCCACAGCAATTCTACGAGCTAGTACTCATTTCTGAGATGAGGAAATAGGCATACATAAACAACTATTCACCGTACTACCATTCATAGTAGCCAAAAGGTGACAGCAACCCAAATGATGAATGGAGAAGTGAAGAGTGGTATACAACAGAATCTTATTTGGTGATAAAAAGAAACAGGAATCCTTGCCCATGACATGGACAAATGTTGAAAAATTAGACTAGGTGAATAAATTCAAGGACAAAAGAAAGGCTATGTGACTCCTCTTATATGAACTGTCCATCTTATATGAACAGCTCCATCTTGTCCCCAAACATACTAGTAACTGCCTGGGACTGAGCAGTGTGAGGTGGGTGGGAGAAGAGGGCTTCTTTCTAGGACCACCGTGATAGTGGTACAACTTGGTAAATATTCTGAAGAAATCTCTAAGCTGCAGACTTACACAGGTGAAATTATGTAAGTGCTATCTTTATAAATCTGTCTCCCCACAAGCCCAAACAAACACCAGCAGTAACACCAGCCCAGAAGCAGAAAGGCTAGTGGCAGAGTCCGTGGCGGGAGGGGACTGGACCCTGTAAGCTCTCCTGCTCTACCACCACGCGCAGCATTTCACTGGGGTGCGGGAAAGCGGGGCCCAGGGGTGCAGATGACCCACCACAGACAGTCCCAACATCACTGGTGAATTTGGAGATCTCCATGTATACACACTGGGTTGGGAAAAAGAATGTTCAGAAAAATACTAAAAGCCGAAGCCATGGACCTGCTTGTGCATTTAACCCCGACAAGAAAAATGACACACCGGCCAGGGCTTGGAAAAGCTACTCTGATCTCAAGCATCGATGAGTTAAGTGATTCTTTTAAAAAGCAAAGTGAACAGCTTGGCTTGAATTCATAGTGTGGAACATTCTGGCCAACTTTCAACATTGAGTTCTCTTTCCATTTCTGTCCTGCACGAGCCCTGTGCTCCAACTTGGGCCTCTCCTGAGGAAACCCGATGGCGAGCCAAGGCAGCTGTGTGTGTGAAGATGGCCTGCGCAGTCCCAGAAGCAGAAAGCCAGCCAGCCTTCACCTTCACACTCACCCTCACCAGGTGAGCAATGTTTCCCAGCGCTAATTCATTCAGGTTCTTACCCGAGGAAACAACAAGACGAAGTTAACTTTTGCAGTGACTTAGGAAAATGAAACAAAATCAAACAACAACTAAAATCAACCAGCGATGAAGTATTCTAAACCTTTCAAATTGGGACTAAAATCAACATTAGCTTTTTTCCTAATCATAAACAGCACAGTGTTTGCAAGGAATATTAAAAATGGAACCACATCCCAAAGTGGTAAAAATTTTCTGCACAGCACCATACATGCACATAGGCACGTACTATGTGAAACTGAAGGGTAGATTCACATTTATTTATAACACAGACAGGTATTCATAAAGCTATTAAAAGAAAATGGTTTGACGGGGAGGCTACTAAAAATTAGAATCTAGGTAAACCAGAAATGTGTATATTTGTTAACCTACTCTGATCACACTCTCCGATGGAGACTGTGCTTGTATTTTTCAGGATGCAGCGAGAGAGCTGGGGCCCATCTAACCCTACCAACCGACCGTAGGCCGATAGCTGAGATTCTGGCAGGAGAGAAGCCACCACAGTCATACCGTGGAAGATCCAAATGGAACCCCCACAGAGAATGACGGGATGAACAAGGGGCCCACAGCCACAGCCATTAAATCAACACAGGATAAGCCAGTGAGACAGAAACCAACAATTTTCAACACAAAGACCCCTAAGTTCACAATATTAAAGCAGCCTTAATACTCACCCACCACGACTCAGGGAACTATGCGGAAGAGGGGGCAGAAAGATTGTGAGAGCTGTGGTGGGGGAGATTATCCAGAGGCATGGCCAGGAGAACCTGGCTGAATACCAGGCTATCCATGGTTCCCTGTCACAAGGAATGATCCAGACGACCCATGGAGGAGGTTATCCAGTGGAGTGGGGAGGGGAGGGCAGCAGGGAATTGGGGATAACAACTCATTGTTTGCCCACTAAATATTGTAACTCATTATGGACAATAAAATAAAAAAAAGAAAAAGAAAAAGAAAATGGAGGTTTTGAAGAATTTGTTCAATACAATCCCATGGATAAAAACGTAACAGCAACAGGGGCAAATCAAGGTGCCAACTACATGGCTATCTCTGGATGACAGTTTCATGAAATTTCTGTTTCCTGCTATTGGTTTATCTGAACTTTCTATGATGAGAAAATATTAATTTTTAATAAGACAAAGATCTATTTTAAAATAGGAATTATACAAGATTGTCTTTCTCATTCATGTTTTTCCTCCACCTACTACTGTCTCTTGTCAACCTGTTCCTCTGAGTTAATTAGACAGTCTAATTAGAAAGGGAGATGGCTCAGTGGTTAAAGGCACCTGCTTGCAAAACTTGCCAGTCCGGGTTTGATTCGCCAGTACCCACAAAAAGCCAAATGCACAAATAAATTCAAAATCAATCCTGAAAACATTTCATAAAATTATTTAAATAATGTAACATTTTAATTTTGTTCTAGGAGAAAATTATATATACATGTCATTACTGAATCATTGAAAGCATACAATTTAATTCTCTCCCAATATGGAGTAACTATAAAAAAATATAATAACAAGGAGGTTTTCATGTTATTTAGTAGAATTACTATGAACAAAGGAGAAACAATGATAGCTCACAAAGACTTTAAATTACTCTAATATTCACTATGCAAACCAAGGAAAGATTCTTCAGGGAAGAATTATAGACTTTATAAGTAGAGGGAGTGCCAGATTGTAAAGGTGTCTTACAGATGAGGAAACACAGGCAAAGACAGAGCAAAAAGGAAAAGCTACAAAGACTGAATAACATAACAAACCTGGGGCTTTGTGACTAAGGATGTGGTGGCCATTCTATCACAGCAAGGTATAAAAAATCAAAATGATTACAGCAGTTCTTATAAAGGTCCTTACAAAAATTAACACAGGCTGGGCGTGGTGTCACATGCCTTTAATTCCAGCCCTTGGGAGGCAGAGGTAGGAGAATCACTGTGATTTGGAGGCCACCCTAAAACTACATAGTGAATTCCAGGTCAGCTGGCTAGAGAGACAGGTAAGAGGCGAGGAAACAAGAAGACCTGAAGCAGAGAAAAGGGAAGATTTGCATCAGTAGCCCAGGGAAAATAAAGAGGGCCTGTCCTACAAAGTGGCAGAAGGGTGGAGGGAGAGAGCATACAGAGTCCAGAAATGTTTAGGAGGCTGACTTGGCAGGACTTGCTAAGTGGGTGGAGGATGGGAAAAAAGAGAAGCCAAGGATGACTCACAGGCTTTTGACTTTGGGGACTTGGTGGCACCCCGTGAGATACAGCAGTGTTCCCAAACCTTCGGTTTTCATGAAACTGTCAATTTTCCAACAACTTTAGAACGCTCACATAAAGTTGCCAACCAAGGCATAAATATTTCCTACATCTACTACAAACAACGTTTCATAAAGAATGCACATTTTAACACCCGCATTTGAATAGATTTAGTATTCAGAATTGTTTGCTAAGGGATTCTTTTTTTTTTTTTTTTTTTTTTTTACTTTTCAATTGCATCAAAGATGAGGGAAAATTGGTACCAGGCCTCAGACCAGTCTGCAGCTAGAGATATAGGAGAAGATATTGGGCTCATCATGAGAGCCTGAGTTGAAAGCAGAATACTTGTTCTCCTTGACCCCCAAAACCTATAGGAAGGGACACCTCCACACACAGAAGGGGTATAAGAAAGTTCAGGAGTTGCCAGGGGCCTTGAAGAAGAGGTATCCACTGCGCCCAGTGAGGAATGGCTGAGGAGCAGAATCTGAGGAGGACCTTGGAATCTGCCAGATAAAAGAAGGGAGACAGGCGAGGTCCTGGCAGAAGGAATGGTACATACCATGAAGTGCAGGCAAGAGGGAGAATTCATATTCGGGGTTTGGGGATAGGTTGCCATGACTTGATTCTCTTGGAAAGCTGTAAGAGAAGGACTGGAAAGGCACAGAGGAATCTCGTTTAAGAAGTCTAGAAATTGTCTTGGAGGCGTTGGCTAAGAACCAAAGGATTGTAGGGGAACAAAGCCAGAGATGAGAAAAACAAGTGGGCAATGTGTGTGAAAGCCCAGGAGAGAAACAAAAGGCAGCAGAGAGACCACCACAACCAACTCCGCTGAGCACGGACTCTTCACACTTCACTAATACATCAGCCAAGGACAAGACCCCTGCTCAGTCGGAGCTTACCTCCTTCTGTTATTTAACACAGACAGGAGCACACTTGATACAATGTTTTCTCATTTAAAAACTTTTTACCATGCACTAACAGCTTCCTTAAATCTATCTTCATCTTTAATGCACTAAAATCTATTCCATATCTAATTTATTAAATTATTCTTTTTTACTTACTCCTATAACACTGTATTAAATAATCTTATATTATTACCTTATGATAAATTCCTACAAGTGGCATTGCAAAAATATAAAGGTATACACTTTTATGACTGAAGAAATGTGTGATGGGGAAGAGGGGCATTGGGGAACTGGGGATAACAACTCATCATTTACCCATTAAATAATGTAACTCATTATGGACTATATATAAAGAAATGTGTGTATATATGTATGCACATATATTTCTTTTTTGAGGAAGGCTATGGAATGTTGTCTTTTGGACATGACATGGACAGGACACTGATGAACTGCAGCTGAATTTTCCTGCACAAAATTGAGCCCTTCAACAATGGGAGAGGGGCTCATGAGACCCCTCCCAGAGGGACAGGTACTGGCTGCTGGGGGAGGTGAAGGCATGTTCTTCAGTAGCATAACCACTGGAAAGTTTCTTGTACATGCTTATGCAAGTGGCTTAAAATGATACCACAAAACAATCAAGGAAATTAAGAAAATAATTTCACTTTTCATACTACCAGAAACAAAATATTTGAGTATAAGTTTAACAAAATAAGAATATTATACACTAAAAACTGCAAAATAATATACGAAGAAATTAAAGACCTGAAAATGGAAAAATAACAGTATTCATGGGTTGAGACGTAGGATATTGTCAAGAGGCAATACTTCTTGATTGAGCTACAGTTTCATTGCGATTCCTATCAAAACTCAGCAGGTTTTTCAATGGAAACTTAAAGGTTGTTCCTAAATTTCTTTCAGAAATACAAGGGACTCAGGATAATAAAAAGTCTTGAGGGGCTGGAGAGTTGGCTTAGCCATTAAGGTGCTTGCCTGCAAAGCAGAAGGACCTGAGTTCGATTCCCCAGTGCCCATGTAAAGCCAGATTCCCCCCCCCAAAAAAAATCTTGAAAGTCACACTGAAATTTCTAAATTTATTACAAGATATACTACTTAAGACAGTGTAGTAACCAAAAAAAAAAAAAAAAAAGAGCCGGGCATGGTGGCGCACGCCTTTAATCCCCGCACTCGGGAGTCAGAAGTAGAAGGATCGCTGTGAGTTCGAGGCCAGCCTGAGACTACAGAGTGAATTCCAGGTCAGCCTGGGCTAGAGCGAGACCCTACCTCGAAAAACAAAACAAAACAAAAAGACAGTGTAGTACCAAAAAGAAAGACATACAGAATTGAGGACAGCAGAAGTAAACCCTCATGTTTATGCTAAATTTATTTTTTCCCTAAAGTCTTATTCATTTATTTACATGCATAGACCTAGATAGACAGACGGAGCCAGAGAGAACGGGCACACACTGGCAATGAACTCCAGATGCATGTGCCATTTTGTGCATTTGGCTTTACGTGAGTACTGGGGAGTGAACCCAGGTCCTTAGGCTTTGTAGGCAAGTGTCTTAACTGCTGAGCCTTCCCTCCAGCCTCCTAAATTGATTTTTTACAAGAGTGCCAGACCATTCACTTGGGGGAAATAAGTCTTTTCAACAAATGAGACAGGATAACTGGATACCCACAAGCAAATGCATGGAGTTGGGAGTCCAGCCTCACAACATACATAAACATGACTGTGATGGTTAAGTTTTGTTGTCAACTTGACCTGTTTAGTAGTCTTGGGTGGGTCTCTGAGGATGTTCACAGGAAGGCTGCCCTCTCAGTAGGGGGCAGGATGTAAGGAAGCTCAGGAGAGCTAGAAACAAACTTCCCTTACTGGGAGGGCAGTGCAGGAAGGAAATTCCAGAGATTTAGAGAGCCAACAAGTCTGGGAAAGGGTTGCAAGCCCTGCCCTAAGGCTATATAAAGGGGGAGAAAATCTCTCTCTGACCCGACTGTTTTGCTTGTGTGTATGGTGATGGTGATGGGTTTTTTTCTCTGTGTTTGGACCTGTGAAAGGGGAGCCAGCAATCTTTCACCATTATGGAATTTCCTGTGGATCTGTAGCTTCAATAAATCCTTTTCTCCCATAACTGTCCCTGGTTTGGAGGTTCGTCCAGAGGCGTGTGGCTATGACAATGAATGTAAGGACTCAAAGGAAAAGAAACAAAACTGTGATCTTGGATTAAGTGATAATATCTTAGAAACAATACAAATAACAGAAAAAAGATAAATATGCTCAGAATAGGTAAATCTATAGAAATAAGTAGATTAGTAGTTGCCTAAGGCAAAAGGTTAAGTTGGAGGTGGGTGTCTTTTAGGGGAATTAGATGTTTCTAACATTAGATTGTGACAATGTTTATACATCTCTATATACATACATACATACATACATACATACATACATACATACATACATACATGCACTCTGGAGTGTCTGTCCACTTTAATGGGTGAATGGTGTGGTGTGTCAATTATGTCTCAATACCCATAGCATTCTCTTAAAGGGACCCTCATCGTCTTGTTCCTAAATTATTTATTTATGAGAGAGAAAGAGAGAAAGAAAGAATATGAGTGGGCATGCCAAGGGCTTCTTGCTGCTGCAAACAACCTCCAGATGCATTCACTGCTTTGTGTATCTGGCTTTACTGGGGAATTAAACCTCGGCCAGCAGGCTTTGCAGGTAAATGCTTTTAACCATTGAGTCATGTTGTCAGTCTCATACTTGTCTTTTGACTGGATTCTATCTCTTGAAACAAGTGAGGTCAGTTTTGTGCTCTGCCTGACACATGCTGTTCCTCTGCCTAGAAAGCTCTTCTCTTCCATCCATCTAGTTATCTGCCCATCCTCAGAGTTAGCACAGGACAAACATGTCTCATGATCCTCACTTGTCTTCCCTCCAGCATCTCCTTCCCGTAGCCAGATCTCCTGTGTTACCATAGCTTACTTGACTCATTGGAGGCATTAAGCCATGATTGCTGAATGAATAAATAAATGAATAAAAATATTTAATTGTCTTATAACAGAGTGAACCGTATTTTTGGAAACAGCCTGGGCCAAGCCTGATAAATTAAATGAGGGATCAGGCTGAGTAATATTGTTCTGGACCCAAAAAGTAGTGTGATAATAAAGTAAAGATGTTGATTTTTTTTTTTGGTTTGGCTCACAAAATAGTTCTGAAGACAATTCCAAAAAGAATTTGAAAATGTTTTGCTCAATTAGAGTTAGGATAACTGGACTGTGGGGCAGGATTTATGTGGTCATATGAGTTCTAGTATTGCATGCTTCCTTTTTTCATTTGTCTTGTTATTTGCAAGTCACATGGCAGAAGGCAACTGTCCTTTCACTAAGTATGCTCCATTTCCTAAAGAGCAAATTTTTGAGTAAGTTATCCCCATTTCCCCTCATGCTTTCTCCCTCCATAACTGTCCTGACATGTTAACAAATCGTTTATTATCAAACGGGTGACTTTGCTTATTTCCAAAGAGGGAAGCAATTTGCTACTCTTTAATTTAAACCTACCCTTAAATCCCAGGAATGCCTGGCTCAGGAAGGAAGAAGAAGGGCCAGAATCTATTAACTTGTGATCCACCGCCTTCACAGCAATTGACATTCGGTGTACACTGGAGTTCACTTAGCTGTCAGCTAAACCCAAATCCCCTGTGTATCCTGCCAGGACAAAAGTATACTTAGACCAAAACTAGGTCACAAACTGTGTTTCACTCTTCCCACAGTTTGAAAAATGCCGAAGGAACTACAAACAGAAAGCTCCTTACAAGAAAGCACTTCCTATTCCATCCCATTGAATGTAGCTCACCCTAACTTTGATTTCGAGCATGATCTAGAAGACAAGCAACTTGTGCCTTGACACACATCGGATCACACTGCTTATTTCAAGTTGAAATCTTGATGCAATGATTAAGTCCACTGTGTTTCAATGTCCTTCAAAGAGTATGTCCTATTGTCTACGTGCAGTTATCCAGATATTTTAACTTACCTGGTTTCCCAGCAAGTGTTCTACCACTAACTAAGCTCCATGCCCAGAACCCTACCTAATTTTTCTAATATCAAAGCATTAAAGAGAGTTTTACATTGTGCATATGGAGTTAGTATATACCAGGATTAAATCCAAGTGCAAGCCTTTAATCCCAGCACTTTTGAGTTTGAGACTAGCTTGAATAAACTACACAGCGAGTTCCAGGTGAGCCTGGGCTAGAGTGAGACCTTACCTCAAAATACGAAACAACAACAACAAAACCTAAATACATCTTTGGTTGTAAAACTATTGATGTTTCTTAGCTACTCATGGGCTGTCACTCTAGTAAAACTACTCTCTAGTCTGACATATGTGATTATGTGAAAGGATTACTCTAGGCAGATCTACTAGAACTAAGATGGGGAAAGGCAAGCAGAGAAAGGCTATCCAGAACAAAGGCATTATAGGCTAAATTTAATTTGAAAAAGAAATTCCATCCCTAAACCTAAATCTCTCTCTTAAAATAATTAGAATAAAAAAAAATAAAAATATGAGAAAAAAACAATTAGAGTATTTTACTTATTTATATTCATTTCTTTCTTTCATTTTTTTACTGTGAACTTTAATATATGAATATATAGTAATTTAACCATGTTCGCATCCCTTTATCCTTCCTCCCACCCCCACCCCCACCCTCTGAAGACCAAGTACCCTCCTGTTCACTTCAGGTATTTTAAGTGTTCTGGTGATAAACAATAGATTTTTGAAAAATCTATGCCTAGGAATAAGTATGCTGTGTATTTTATTTAAAAATGTTACAGATGTGTGGTTATTATATGACCACCCTTTTGACTTGTATTACTTTATCAGAAGACATAAAAGCAAACTTGGTTACTTATCCCACTGAGACACAAATGAAATCATCAGTAGCTCTGTCAGATCAGCTTTCACTGGCTTGTTTTGCCATACTAAAATGATAATGAGCCAGATAGTTTACAATGTCTTTTTATTCTTCCTAATCATCCTCACAGTTTTAGAAGATTATAATTGTAAAATAAATAATTTATTGCATTCAGGAGTGGTGCCACATACCTTTAATCCCAGCACTTTGGAGACAGAGATAGGAGGATCACTGTGAGTTTGAGGCTACCTTGAGACTACATAGTGAATTCCAGGTCAACCTGGGGCTACAGTGAGATCCTACTTTGAAAAACCAAAAACCAGAGAGAGAGAGAAAAAAAGAAAGAAATATTATTGTAAACATATTCTGACAGTTTTCTTTGATACTTCATCTCTTTTCTGTGGTTTTTAAAGATATACAATAATATTTCTCTCTCAGAGTTAAAATACTTTCTTTTGCATGAGTATGTGCACAGATGTGTACTCATGTGTGCATGTGGCCAAAGGACAACCTCAAGAGCTCAGTCCATCCACTTTTGAGACAGGGTTTTTCATTGGCCTGGAGCACTCCAATGAGGCTAGATTGGAAGAGCCGGCCAGCAAGAGCTCCAGGGATCTTTCTGTGCCCCTCTTCCCAGGGCTGGCATTAAATGCACACACACTGCAGCACCCGCATTTTACATAGAAACTGGGGATTGAGCTCAGGTTCTCATGCTCATAAGACAAGCACTTCCCTCACGGAACCATCTCCCCAGCCCTAACAGTTTTTTTAAAGGAAAACCCAGTTGTTAAAGAGTAGGTCATTTTTCCTAGGAATATATACATTGTTATTCAAAATAAATACATAAATGTTCAAAAGAACACAGCACTTTACTAAAAATTTAAAGCTTCAAGATAAACAATTTTATCATCTGTTTCCCTGAAGAGATACAATAAGAAGAAACTTCAAAATACTAGACTTATAGTAGTTAAACACATACCGTAGTCAAATGATATGCCAAAAGTTATCTCTAGATTATTGCAAGATACAGCAATAAAGAGACCCAAAAATGTCTCCCAAAAATGTCTGTCATCAGACCTTAGGACAGATAACCCAGTGGCTCCTGAACTAAATTAAAGCAGAGAAAATGAGCATTCATGTGATGCAACTAAGCAGTAGAAAAGGCTCGAGAAACTGCCTCACCACTGAGGAGACACCTCAGAGATGACAGTGTGACCAATCAAATTTCTTGTTTCAAAAGTGCCTTCATTTGATCTTCATAAAAGTGATTTTAAAAAGACCATTTGGCAGTGCAGCTTGGCTCTATCATAAGTTAGAGAGTTTTGTGACGAAACTTTCTCCCCTACAGTCCAGCCTGAGACCCGCAGGCACTGAGATCATCTCTTATGGGCTCCACACTCACACTGCATCTGTCCAGGGCAGTGCCCCTTCCCCTGGATAAGAATGCAAGGGAGACAAAACTCTGCTTGGTAGATCCAAATACATTTGAGAAGTTCAGCTTTTACTGGAAAAGATTACAGTAACATTTTGGTTGAAAACCTCAAGTTTTTTGTGAGGTTGGCAGGAATGTGTCATCCTGCTCTCTCCATCCCTCTAGGGATACTCATAAATTTGGGCTTCCAGCCTTTAATGCCAGGCAGATCCTGGAACACAGCAAGCACACCACAGAACTGGCTCCCTGTGTATGGGCCTTCAGCCATCAGTCTGACTGCCTCCTGAAAGGCAACAGTGGTTACCTTGACCTTCAGACATACCTTTGCTTCACACTGTAACAGACCGTGTATACATTCTGACTTTTAACTCCTGCCACTTTTGAACTGTAAGAATAAAGACAACGCCTCAGCACGGATTTACCGAGGTTTATGAGAAGAGTTTCTGAGAAGATCGTTTTTTTGTGGAGCACCAATGCGCACTTTTGGAAAAAGTTAATTCTTAGATTAATTATGAACTGCATCATGAGATGGGAAGGATGTAGCGTAGGAATACTGCAAAGCAGGCAGCCATCAATGGGGCCCTTCACACCCTCACTATGCTAGTAGAGGAGATAGCCAATGAGCAAAACTGTTCCCTCCAGAAGTTACTGGAATCTCTGCTCTGGGGAAGGCACTGGAGCTGATGAGTCCATTTTCTTTCTCAAGTGTGCTGGGGTGGCAGTAAGTGTGAAAGTGGCTGGTCTTGAATGACTTGACTTTTCAAGTGAATTTTGTCAACACTAGTAAGGCTTTAGCTTTCAGAACCCGCATTTGTCCCTAGGCGACCTACGTAAGACTAGACAAGAGCTTAATCAAAAGCAGAAAACGCAGTGCCAAAATCTTTATGTATTTTAGCATATAATACACGTATGTATCTTCTTCCAAGCAAATGGCACACAACTTGTTTCAAATTCAAAGAAAGATAAAGGGAAAAAAAACAACAAACTGTTTTACAAAAGGTCTGCCTGACTTTTACTAAAGTCAGTTAAACATGATGATTTTTAAAATTAGCTAAATAAAGGGCTTTTAAATTTTCTTAAAATGTAACCCTAACCATTTAACAATGTCTACATGTTGGTGATTTAATCCACTCTTGGGCATAGACCACTGTGTCTCCAACATTTATCAATAAACAAAGAATGGGAGACAAGCATATGCAGAGCAGAACTTGAGGCAAGGTCAGTTTTCAGCTGAAGATTAGTATGGAGATGATGCTATTTATGGTTTATTCTTGGGAATCTTAGCTTCATTAGAGCGCCTCCCAACAGTGTGAAGCATTCCTGATGCATGCTCTGCACTCAAGAGTCTTCAAGTACTAATGAAGGAAGAGTCTCCCTGGGGCTCAAGGACTTTAAGGGTGTTGACCACTTTAGATTCTTCCACATACTGGGGCTCCTTTAGGACCGCCACTCCCTGCACTTCCATGCCTTCAACATCTGGCTCTCCTTCCTCCCACTGTCTCTGCCTAATTCCAAATACTTCCTGTAGCCCTTGCTCAGGGATCCCAATTCCTCTTCTTTCTCCACAAATGGTCGTTTTTTGTTTTTTAATAGAAAAGTAAAGTGATTTATCCCATTTCTGGATAGTCTGTCTCTCCTGATTCATGGGCCCTGGGGAAGTAGGAATATTCCAGAACTAACCTCTGAGTCGTTTCACAAAAGAGATTCCCGCAGAAGTAAGTTTCATAGGATATGCCTCCACCCAAACAGCTACTTGGGGGATGTAAAAAGGAGAAAATTATCAAGGCTCCATTATGTTCCATCTAGCAGAGGAGAGCTTAATTTTGTTCAAAACCAGAGACTTACTAAAATGGCGAATTAAAAACCTTAACAAAGCTTCCAAATGTGTCTTACCTTTACAAACAGGAAATGTCTCAGGCCTGGAATCAGCTAGCTTAAAATGAATTATGTGAAAAAAATGAAGTATGAATACTCTTAAAACATTTTCTTTATACTTAAACACAAAACAAAAGAAAGTAGTAAAAATTTTCAAAATTAGTTAACAATGACAACTTGGAACTCATTATAAATTTCACTGGTTTTCTTTATTTTGTTTTTACTTATAACAGGAAGTCCTTTTAAACACTGGAAGTAAGCTTTTTATAGAAAGGGTTGTTTCTGAAGTTTATAAGAAGCAGAATAATTAATGCCTTCAAAGATTCTTTTTCTAAATGACTTTGTATAAACTGCTCTCTTCGCTATTTGAAATTACTAGGAACATAGAACTTTAAAACTAGAGGTCAGCAAGCATTAGCCCTTCCTTTTGCAAAGGAGTAAACTGAGGCAGGGAATGGTTATGGTTAAGGTTCATTAGACTGGATCACTTCATAAACTATGCTTAGTAGTTTATACTCTGCCCTGGAGCAAAAGTAGCTCTCAAATCAACTTTAGGACCTTAAAATTATCAAGTCTTCTTTGAGGAAGCTTTCAAAATATTTGGAAAAAAAATTCAGTATTCTGATTTAAATGCTAATCCTTTTGAAGGAATTACAGTTTATAATTGGACCTACTATTTCTATGTAACCCTTCTAAGTTACCAAATGTCTTTAAGTTTCTAAAATCATGGCCTACATGAATTAAATACCACGAGAACTTTCTCCAAGTTATGAAAAGCCAGTCTAAAGCCACGGAGTGCTTATTTATTACATAAACAGCTCTTGCGTATCTTTCCAACTGTCACACTATACTGGTTTGTGTACGTGGCCACAGTTCCCACAGTTGGGAGTTTACAAGGTGCGATCGTTTCCACTATATGAATATGCACTATATTTCTGCATGCTGTCATTCCATGAGGTGGGAAAGCATGCTAATGGGATGCCCACACAGACTTATAAAGCAGGCTTGCGCAACCTTGGCACTCCTCATCCTTGGCTGGATAACTCATGTGGGCCTCTGTCCTCCTACTCACTGGATACCTGGAGCATCTCTCCACTGGTGATAACCAAAAATACCTTCCAAGAGTGCCAAGCGTCCCCTGGGGACAAAATTTTACATTGCTACAATAGCAGGTAGTTTACTCTGAGTATATGCTTATTCAATTTCCAAAACACACTCCTCCTGTCATGTCTGGCAGACTTCTCAGGTTTTCTAGTAGACTAAAATAGTTTTTGTGCCTGTGTATATTATCTTAACCTAACTGCTTAAAGAAACGGTCTATCTCATACAACCTACCATCAACAGCAACATGCATTTAATACGTGTAATTTGGCTAGCAGTACGCTCTTCATCAAAAAGGAAAGAAGGTGGGTTCTGATTAAAAGAAGTTTCCAACTACAGTTGAAGAAAGCAACAGATAAGAGTGGGCCAGGGAGGGCCAGCTACAACCCAGAGCTAAACCAGGGGACACCAACTTCTCAGGGAGCCCTATCAGTACTAAAGCTTTCAGAAATGCTCTTATGGAGCTGAAGAGAGTGAGCACCTAGGAGGCAAGTCACAGGAGGCCAGGCTGGATGGAGGAAGTGAGAGAGCCAGTGGGGAGAGGCTCACATAGAGTAGGGAGAACAGAGTGTGCAGGAAGGTACAAGATTCTTCACTGAGAGCCTGAGTGGCAGATCCTACAGCCCCATCTGGAGCACCAACATTGTACAGGGAGAAGATACAATGAACTAGTGAGAGCAGGTTCAAGTGAAATTCATCTTCAAGGTTAAGTCTGGGTAACTAACCAAACAAGGGACATCTCTGCCTACACTAACCATCTAAAATGTGCACAGATCTCCCTAATACTTTAATTAACTCTGAGTCACTTTTTCAATGACTGTGGATGAATGGCATTTTCTAAGTGGAGGCCTTAGCAGGAACCACTGTGAAACATTAAGGCAACGAAGACCAGAGATGAGGCCATGTGTGCGTAACTCTAAGGTGTCAACTGCCTGAAATTTCCTTGGCTTTTTTTTCACTTGGCCTCCTCTTATTAGGCCCAGCCGCCCCACTCCTGAGGCCTTGTTATGATGAACCTCCTTTAATAAACCCGATTTCCTAGTAGCATCAAATATAATTAATTCAGAAACTTAATAAACTGTAAAGTGAAAAATCCAACAACTTTTTGGCTCCTAGCCTTCATCCTTGGCTGCAGTTCTGAACCACAGGCTAAGGAAATCCCAAATTTTCCAATTGTCTTTAACTCTGTTCATCTCACTTTGCTATCAATTAAATAATTAAAGGAAAAGTTATCAATTTTCTGGGTTTTCCTTTTCTCACATTTATGAGAATGGGAAGTGATAACATTCTCAGTGCTGAGTATATTAAAATAAGTTTATTAATGACTAAATACGTCCCTCCAATTTATAGTAGAAACCTTCAAGTACCTTTTGCCTTCTAGAAAATGATCTTGAACAGTACCCTTGCAACTCTATACATTTTTAATTTTTTGTTGTCATAAGGACTCTTGGGACTGTAGAAGATTTAACAGTGTCCATGACCTCTGTCTATCAGATACAGTATCAACATCCCTTCCCAGTTTTATGACAAGTAAAATGGGTCAGAGATTGTCATGTATCCCCTAGGAGATTAGACCACTGCTACAATGTGATCTGGGTTCATATACTTAGAGTTTCTATAATTCCAGGTTCAAAGACTAAATAAATCGGCAGACGAATTAAATAACTAATTAGTTCTGACATGTTACAATATCTTCACCTCTAAGTAAACATACTGACCTTTCTTTTAATTCAAAGTACTTGAAGTGCCAATAAAAGATAACTGGTCACATGATCGTGTCCCCAACATAGGCACACTAAGGGGAGTGGCTGAGCCCACTTAACCATCCCAAGCATGTAATTCAGGATCAGAGACACTGTTTTGGGGACTGTTGTTTAATGTACCCTCTAGTTGAGTTAATGATATATAAGGTGCTTTCCAGCCATCATAAAATTAGGTAGTCCTTTTGCCCAATAGTTTAAAATCAAAATCCACTTTCTGTGCTAGAGAAATGGCTCAGCAGGTAAGAGTTCTTGCCACACAGCATGAGGGCCTGAGATGGCCTGAGTTCTATCCTTGGCCCCCATGTACAAAGCTGGGTGTGGTCATGCACAAATGCCTGGGACCACAGTCTCCAGTGGGGAGTATACACCGGAATATCATTGGGTCTCACTCATCAGCCAGTTTGACCAAAACAGGCAGCTCCAAGTTCAATGAGAGACTCCATCTAAAGAAAACAAGCACAAGAATAATGGAAGACACTTGATGTTCTCCTCCACATGTGTGCACATCTGCATACACACATATATACATCACACACAATATACACACACATGGTAAAAAATCCACAACTGCACGATTTCACCCACCAAAACAAGAGAGCTCAAGATAGTTTATTTATGCAACATACTTGTGATGGTTAAGTTTTGTTATCAACTTCACCAGTTTACTCATCTGCGGTAATCATGGGTGGGTCTCTGAGGAAGGAGCCCTTCCTCCAGAGTGGATTGTCCTCTCAGTCGTGGATGTAAGAGAATTTCTTCTCTTCCTTCTTCCAGCCTGTTTGCTTCTGCTGTGTGTGTGGTGTTGGTGATGCCCCCCCCTCTCTGCTTGGACCTGTGAAAGGGGGCCAGCCTCTTTTACCATTATGGAACTTCCCCTGGATCTGTAACTTCAATAAATCCCTTCCTCCCATAACTGTGCCTGCTTTGGAGGCTCATCCCAGGAGCATGTGGCTGACAACCACACTACTTTTCAGATCCCCTTCAGTGTTCTAAAGATGTGATACAGTTGAAACTGGAGAGGGTTTTACATAATCAAATAAAAAAATTACAGTCTGGGCATGAAGTTTTAACTCTAGTAATAAACACGTGCCTTTTAAATACACACAAAGTAATGCAAGAATTATCTGAAAGCTGTTTTCACAATGTATGTGGCATTGTTTGTTAAGTACTAAGACCTAAATAACAAAGCATCAAAAGCCAAGCAGTTTTCTTCACTGTGTGAAACTAGAGCCAAAGGCCAGTCCTTCCCAGATGCTGGCTGTGTTCTCCACACCACCAGACCTCAGGTTCTGGAATAACAAATAAGAAGGGGCAACTGCCCATCACTGCCCACCACATCAAGAACACATGCAGTTAGCACTTTGAAGACCACAAAAGGCCCCATGGACACAAAGAAGCCTGGGAAGGAAGAAACAGGCAGCAGTGAGACAGGAGGAGGGTGGACATGGAGAAGAAATCCCAGGGCAGTTCTTTAGTACCAGACAAGAGAGCATGTACTCTTGGGGCCCAGAGTCCTGACCTAGGAAGCCTGATGGATGGCTAATGGTTCTCACAGGGGCCTCCTTGTTCCTTTATGACAAAATCTCTCTTTTTTTGAGCTAGTTTTAATGGGTTTCTTTAACTTCCAATCTTATGACTAAATCTACTACTGGCTAAGGTTGAATCTATAATCTGGTTCTCTTTTGTCAGCCTTAATATCGCCCTTAAAAATCTATCTTCTGAGGCTGGAGAGATGGCTCAGCGATTTAAGGCACTTAACTGCAAAGTCTAAGTTAGGTTCAATTCCCCATTTAGCCACATAAAGCCAGATGCACAAAGTTGTACATGTATTTGAAGTTCATTTTCAGTGGCTAGAGGCCCTGAAGCACCCATTCTTTCAGTCTGTTTCTTTTCTATCTCTCTCTGCTTATAAATAAATGAAAAAAAAAAGTTTTTTAAAATCTACCTTGTGCTTGGTAGATGGTTACGTGATTAAGGCATTTGCCTGCAAAGCCTAATGACCCTGGTTGGATTCTCCAGTACCCACTTAAAGACAGATGTATCAAATGGCACATATATGTGGAGTTCATCTGCAGCAGCTGGAGGCCCTGATGTGCCTGTTTTCTCTGCCTCTTTTCTCTTCTCTCTGTTTGCAAATAAATAAAAATAAAACTATCATGTTGGGTGTGGTAGTACACGTCTTTAATCCCAGCACTTTGGAGGCAGAGGTAGGAGAATCACTGTGAGTTTGAGGCCAGCCTGAGACCCTACCTTGAAAAACGAAAACATTTTTTTAAAAAATCTATCTTCTTTTAAGGGAGAGGAAAGTAGAGAGCAATTGCTTATTGGGTACAAATTTTTGGTCGAGGATGATATGAAAATCCTGGAAAATTATGCTACTTGTGACAGTTGTACAATAAGGTGCATGTATTTAAGGCCATTGAATTGTACATGTGAATAAAATGTTAAGATGGTAAACTTATGCTGTATTTTTTAAAAAGGGAAACCAATCTGTTGTCTAGAAAATAGAAGAATGAACTGTTCTACCTATAGACTCTTTAGCATGAAGTACATCTTGATAGATTCTCCCAGTACACTGGAAGAATATACATAAAAATATGATCCTAATACTCCAAAATTCAGCTAAGAATTTTTAAAAAAGTATCTAGGGCTATTAAAAAATGCCTCTAGTAAAGAACAGCTCTGTTTTCCCCAGCATTCCTTTACCCTCATCACTACTTATTACTTTATCAGCATCTTGTCGTAGTCAGCCACACACGCTGCTGGGGTGAATCTCCAAACCAGGCACAGTTATGGAGGAAAGGATTATTGAAGCTACAGATCCAGGGGAAGTTCCATAATGGTGAAAGAGACTGGCCTCCTTTCACAGAAAAAAAGGCCACCACCTACACCACATATATAAAACAGCAAACAGGCAGGGGGCAGCGAGAGAAATTTCCTTCCCCTCTATATGGGGTCTTGCAACCCTATCCCAGACTTGTTGGCTTCCTGAGTCTCTGAAATTTCCTTCCTGCACTGCCCTCCCAGGAAGGGATGTTCATTTCTAGCTTCCCTGAGCTTCTTTACATCCTGCCCCCCCACTGACCCCCCCACTGAGAGGGCTGCCTTCCTTTGAACATCCTCAGAGATCCACCCAAGATTACTAAACAGGTCAAGTTGACAACAAAACTTAACCATCACACATCTGTTATAAAAAGCTGCAATTAAATTAACTACAAACTGGATATGTATAGGCCCCCATATGAAGAACAACCTGACTCAGGGAGTTTTGTGGGGGATGTGAAGAACAAAGAACACAGTTTCCTAAACTATTACAATTATCTGTATGTTTAAAATAGTCAGTTTGTATTTTAATATGACAAAAATGTCTGAGTAACCAGCAAAAAGGCATAGTAAACCATGTAAACTAATGTCAGTGATAAAAACCAACAGAAATTTTAAAACATGTGGAACAGACCAAAAACTCTTATTGAATGTTAAACACAACAACTCTTTTAACCATATTTTTCTACAGTAAGACCAAAGGCTGGATGAATGCAAGATGAATTTACCTTATGCTTCCCACAAGAGACATAATATGAAGAGAACAAACAAATACATATTTATTTAGGTTTGGGGCAACAGGTCAACAATTTAAGATAAACCACACTGAAGCTGTAGGTCGACCCTCCTCTGGAGCCAATTTAATTTTATTTCTTTTACACTTCCTTGCACTTTTAGATTTTTTTTTTAGATTTTCTTATTGAGTCTAGAATCAGAAGTCTTGGCCATACTAACTTTTGCTATTTAATTATACTTTAAAACTTTAAAAAAATCATTTGGTCTTTCAATTTTCGTCATTTTATTTTTTTTAATCTACTTTCAGAATGTTCATTCTTTTTGGAATTATTTTATTTATTTATTTGAGAGAGAGAGAGAGAGAGAGAGAGAGAGAGAGAGAAAGAGGAAGACAAAGAGAGAATGGGTGCACCAGGGCCTCCCAGACACTGCAAACAAACTCCAGATAAATGCACCACCTTGTGCTTCTGGCTTTACATGGGTACTGGGGAATCGAACTCAGGTTCTTCTGCTTTGCAGGCAAACGTCTTAACTGCTAAGCCATCTCTCCAGCCCTACTTTTGGAATTTTCTTCTTTTCTCTTTTTAATTTTATTTTCCAACTCCTTGCTATTCTTTACCACTTTTCCCCTTCATAACTGAATTTAAAGAGTAAAATTTTGAAACAAACCGAAACAAGATACAGTAATGGGTTGTACTTTACCAATGAACATGACAAAGCCTTCTCTCATGTATCACAAATTGCCAAAATGAATAACCCAAATGAAAATTTCTCATAGTGGGTATAGACATTGCTCATTACAACTGTCGTTTTATTAGGATTCTAACAGAGGGCAAATCTTGAAGTAGATTCCCAATGTTTTAAAACAAAAGTACTTTCTTGTTTACTGCTGACACCGGGGAAATGGCTTGATCATTAAAGTGTTGCCACCCAAGCATGAGGACCAGTTTGGAATCCCAGGACCCACATATATGCAAGGTGGGTCTGCCCTCCCCGACCCCTGTCCTAATCCCAATGCAGGTGGAAACAGAGACAGAATCCTCAGAGCAAATTGTCTGAAAACTAGCTGAACTGGTAAGCTTTGGGCTTAAGTGAGAGTCTGTCTCAGTAGAATAAAGAGGATAGCAACTGAGGAAGACACCTGACATAAACTTCTGACCTACACTCTCTCTCTCTCTCTCTCTCTCTCTCTCTCTCACACACACACACACACACACACACACACACACACACACACACACACGTATTCTGCCTACTACAAACTGATTTGATAATTCTGATTACTTTCCCCAATTCCTCGGACTATTGTTGTTATAATCACCAGTGGAGTGAAAGTCAATGCTCAGTTTTTCAACACTCTAAGCTTATGTAATTTCTCAAGTATTTTGAGGTTGGGTGGTTAGAACAACAAAACATAATCCATTTTCAGCTGCTAAAACAGTCAAACAAAAATATATTTCTGAATGAAAGACATTCAAATGAATATATATTACTGCATATTTTCAGGATGATTATGTAACATGACTCCACTTCAAAGCTAACTTTTCTTTTGGGTTACATGTGCAAAAAGGTCAAGGCTATGTTTTCTGTAGGGATTTTACTATTGCTTATTTGTTAGTAGCTACAGGGCCAGATAGTCTTCCTACTTATGAGCCTTTGAGACAGAGTGTCACTGTGTAGCCCAGGCTAGTTTTGAACTGGACACCACCACCAAACTCCAGAGTGATGGTACTACACAAGTAATCCAGAGTGCCACCATGCCAGTTCTCCATCAGATTTTTTTTCCAAACAAAATTTGGGGATTAGGCTAGCTTCTGTGCATTTCATTAGAAATATTCAATAATTTTACTGAATAGGAATGAGTGTTTACTGCTTAGGCTAGGAACACAAGAAATAAATCTGGAACTAGTAAGAATAGAACTGGAGACAAAATTCATAGTACTGGGCTGTAAAAGTATAGTTGGCTATAAAAACAATTACATATGAGACAAGACGCATCACACCATTGCTGTAGAGTGGCCATACCAAGGAGAAGAGGAAGGGTCACTCGAGTAGCTAATTGTTTGCCAAGTACAAAACACCTAACTTCAGAGACATCGCTTCATGTGTCTGTTACAAGTGAAGAGACTGAAGCTTAAAGGTGAGGGGCACCATGGGGCCAAATGTAAACCCACACTTGATCTGCACTCCTAGGCAATCAATAATGTCTGATCATGAAGAAATAATAACATGCCTGTCATTGTCTGGTCTGGCCTTCAAATGTATCTTCAACTTTTAAAAATTTATTCTCACTTCTAAACTTTCAATCTAAGATGCCAGTAACAGTACCTTTTATAAGAACACCACATAAATGAATTACTGAATTTGTTCATGGTTTGCCCTACTGACATTAATTCCTTTTCATAATGCATTTATACATGGATGTAAAGTTGATGGCAACTCACAGCCAACAGAATATATTCTTTGGGGGGGCGGTCTTTGTGCTACTGCATGCCTGTGGAGGTCAGAGGACATCTCTGAGGTATCCATCCAATCCTTCCTTCCATCTCATTTGAGGCTGAGTCTCTCTCATTGCTATTGTTGTTCAGAGCTGGCCTAGACTAGTTGGTCCATGAACTTCTGGAAAATTCTATCTCCATCTCCCACCTTGCTATCAGTGTGCCCACCAAAACTTCTAGCTTTTATGTGGGGTCAAACTTGAGTACTTAGGCTTGAGTGGCAAGTACTTTGTCCAATTAGCCATATCCTCAGCCCCAGAGTATAGTCTTGTTACATTTACTGGGTGGTCAGGTCATCTAATTTAGAAACAGGTCTGCCCTGAACCAGGACTACAGGCTTCTGACAGGAAGCAACTTTCTTCTAGGTAAATTCCCAACCGTGGCCTGTGGTACCCAGAATCGAAAACTCCATCTTAGCCTATCCCAACAGTGGTCAAGAAAGCACATATAACTCCCAGTCATGCTGGACTATTTCTTTGTGAAACTTGGGACCATTTCTAAGACTCAAAGTCCCAAAACATTTTAGAGTAGCAATCTCTACCTGACAGAATCCATTCATTGGGATTTATAAGGTAAATCCTCATGCAAAGGAGATGGAGGTGAAAAACAAACAAAATCATGGAGAGCTGAGAAAGACCAGTCCCATGTAAGGTGGCTTGTTTTAAAAAACACTGCAGCAAAGCTTTCTTCATTCAAGTGGTGGGTTTTGTTTCCCAACTGCTTCCCCCTCCATATCTCAGTGCAATTGAGTACATTCCCAACTCCTACTGCCAAGTTAAAATGAAAACGTTCTCAGTCTAGAAATGATTGAGGTGGTTTTCTTTAATCAAATTAGAGCAGCCAAATGTTCCTTTCAAAGGTAACTGTCTACTCTGCAGCTGTATGCAAACTACCACATCAAATGTGAGGGGGAAAATAGCGATAGAATTGTGTCCCTACAGTACGGGGCTAGCTGCAGAGATGGGGGAACAAAAGCATGTGCACAGTTGAGAATTACGTTCAGTGAGCTTCCAGAAATATGCTGACTTCACAAACTCGGAACAAGGTCCTGAAACTTCTAGTGTATAATTAGCTACTTTGGGGAGGAGAGAAAATGGGGGGGAAATCCCCCCTTAAAAAGCAGCAAAGCAGCAATAGATACCTTGAGTCATTTGTCCTAGCAACCAAAGCCTCAATGAGAAACATTAAAAGATGAGCTGAGACTTCACAGGAAGAAAAAAAAATCTCATAGATCTTGCTTTTTTACTTCCCGTCTCCATCAAAAACACAACAGAGTGAGTAAATTTCAGTATCCAACAAGCTTCAGTTAAGTTCGTGATGATTCATTTGCATGTAGAACTTAGTCTTTTAAATCATCAGATGTGGGAAATTCCTACAAATAATTAATTTATAATTACTTGCTTTTATAGTTTTCTAGTTCATTTCCCTTAGGGGGGGAAATCAGTTGGCCAACATTCCCAATATGATGTCAAATTATCTGTTGCATGTTACAGTTTCCACCAGCTGTTGGCTTTAGGGATGGTATATTAACAGAATGAAAACCTAGAACACGGCTAGGAAGTTAGACAGCCAGGTGCAACAGGCATATTAAGAATGAGACAATGTTCTTTCTACAGTTATGGCCGCTTTCCAGAAGATTATACTGTCCCCAAAATTAAAGAATGTGGAATAAATAGGGTAAAAGTTGAGATCGCATGATCCGATTTCTCTGAAGCAGCTGTTCTGAAATGATTTGCCCCTGGGAAGGCTTCGCAGCCCCTTTCTTGATTGACGCGTCTTCTGACGCGCCT
Source organism: Zapus hudsonius (assembly GCA_004024765.1). Classification (NCBI taxonomy): domain Eukaryota; kingdom Metazoa; phylum Chordata; class Mammalia; order Rodentia; family Dipodidae; genus Zapus; species Zapus hudsonius. The sequence continues at coordinate 8,141 of PVHP010002847.1, read as the reverse complement.
CATTTAAGGACTGCTGCATCAAGAAAATGTTCCACCCAGAATAAGCAATTTCAAGGTTACAACTCTTGTCTCACCAGAAAAGCAAACTGAATTATAAAGTATCAGACTCATCAAAAATATCTGCCTCCAGTCTTTCTTGAATACTGCTGAAGTAAACAAAAAATAAACCCATGACTATAGAAGGTAACACACACACACACACACACACACACACACACACACACACACACACACACACACACACACACCCCACTGAAGTTTAGCAGACTCTCTGATGACCAAAATAAAAACAACAAAGAGAATGATCTTTAAAGTGAAAAACATGCATGCCATATGTATTCAGAAAATATATCGTATGTGCAGGGATTTTTTTAAAATCTCCATTTTGAAATCATTGTTTTTGTTTAAGACAAAGTACTTTATCTATATGAAAGTTTCATAAAGCAGTAACTGTCATACTTAAATATTCTTATAGAAAGAGTCCAATCTCTGGCCTAGAACAAGCTATGTGGTATGAGTCAGGGGTACCATGGGAAGAAGGAAGAAGAAATACAGCTCAACCAGAGGAGTCAACTGAACATCTGATGTTGAATCTCAGAGCTGGCCAGCATTCTCACTGTCATCCATTCTCAAACCCAGAACAGTGGAGAAAAGTATTTCTTATGGCATCTGGATGTTCTCTCACATCCTGACAGCTGGTTTTCCCACTTACCCACCCTCTCCAAAAATCCTAAGAACCATATTCCCACTCCAAGTTCTCAACACACAACACGCCTCCCAGAAATCTATTCAAAAATGAGAACTAGCAGGGAAGAAAAGATCCTATTTAATGACCATACTTGCTACTCAATCTTTATTAAAAACTAATGGAGGGCTGGGGATATGGCTCAGCGGTTAAAGGCATTTACTTGAAAGCCTACAGCTTGAGTTAAATTCCCAGCATCCGCCTAAAGCCAGCCATAAAGCGGCACACCTGCAATCCCAACACACCTATAGCAGGAGAAAGTGAAGGTGAAGGCAGAATCCAGAAGCTCATGGGTCAGCTACACTGGTGTACACACACACACACACACACACACACACACACACACACACACACACACGGCAAGACGGGAACAGCAGGGTCCAGATTTCTCACCTGCATATAAGCAACTGGAAACTGGAGAAATCCATGAACCTGTTTTCAGGTGTTGGACCCACAGGTACATTATTTAGTTGAGCCCTTGACTGCTCTGGCTTTCTGTATAAAGGCAATTTCTAAAACACAGACACAGGCAGGAGGACTAGCCAGACATCAGAGATGAAAAGACAAGGAGGGTGAACTGGGTAAATTTGTGACAGAATAGTGAATTAAGAAAGCTATCCAGAAAACAAAGTTCAGAAACCTACATGGAATCCATCAAGATATTGGCTGGATATCAAACTGTGCATCATAAGCAAGTATTTGAGGCAAAGAACCATGTCTGAGGAAAGATCCCCACAGATTCCTAGAGCTAGTAGAGGGCAGACTATCTTTCCAGTTCCTACCAAAGAAGAAAGGCCACAAAAGTGGAATGTTCTTTTAGTGAGGCTAAGCTAGTCTTAAAGAAAGACAACATGAGATCCCCTCCCCAATAATGACAAATAACAAACAAGACTTGGAAGAATCAGAATGAACCACAAGAAACTTTACTGCCTATTCCAACCAAGTCCAACACTCTTTCAGGGAACATAACAAAACCCAGCAGTTTGCAATGGGACATTAGTTTGGCATTCAATTTACAAAAGAACAAAAGAAGTAAGCAGACCAACATACCGACCAATGTGACTTATAACCGTCAGTCCATAGTAGATATAGAAATGACAGAGTGTAAAAACAGACAGGACATTAAAGCAATTATTACATATATTATAATAATGCTCAAATCTTAAAACATGAACAAAATTAGGAGAAAGATGAGAAAGAAGTATCAAGACAAGCTTTGTGCTGCACCAAAGCAAGACTCACTAAATAGTAAAAGGACTAAAATAAAACAGAGCTCTTTTCTAAGTATAGCAGAATTTAATTAGCAAATGAAAAATAACTGAAAAATCTTCTGGATATTTAGAAATTTAAAACACCACAGTTTAAAGAAAAATAAATTTTAAAAGTTTGAAATATATTGAATTGGATGAAATGTAACAACATGCCAAAATTTGTAGGAGGCAAAGAAAATAACATTAAAGCTTACATTAGAAGATTTCTATTTTAAAATGCTAAAAATAGTATAAAATTTAACCCAAGTTAAATGATAAAATGGCATAAAAATAAAATAAAAATGCTTAATAGAAAAAACAAAAATTAATAAAACAAAAATCTTGTTTAATAACAATAAAATTGACAGAACTCAGAGTTAACAAGGAAAAATACAAATTACCAATATCAGGAATGAAAGGATTATAGACACTTAAAAAAAAAGAATGAATAAAGATAAAGAATGTAGACCACTAAGTCTTAAAAGTTAGATGGGATACACAAATTGTATAAATCCCTTGAGAATGCAAAATATAAAATGTGGTTTATGCTATAGGGACTTATATCCATTGAAGAAATAGAATTTGTAGTTACAAACTTTCTAATAAAATGTTTGATAAAAAGTTGGAAGCCATGGTGGGCTTCTGTAATCCCACCACCAGCATACTGAGTGCAAGATGTGAAGAGGAAAACAAAGAACTGACTAGAAGTTTGAGGAGAGTTTGGCAAAGAACAAGAGCAGCGGAAAAGATCCCAAGAGAGAAACCCTGCCTCAAATGAGGCGGAAAGGTGAACACACCCAGCCTGGAAGTTGTCCTGACCTGAACACACAAACACGTGCACAAATTTTTAAAGACTGTTCCAGAATACATGAACAATTCTTATGAATGATCTAAACATTTAGATAGATACTTACCAAAGGAAGGTATCAGGATGGACAATAAAGAAAAAGATGTTCAACAATGTAGCAGGTAAATACGGCCTAAAATCACAATGTGATATCAGTTCATACCCAATACAGAATGAATAAAATGAAGACACTCAGTACCGTGTTAGAAAAATGCAAATAAACACACCCTCCATAATTTGCCAGTGAGTATGGCACAACCAATTGACGAAAGTTTCCGTCTCTTTAAAAATGAAACACACATTGTCAGCCAGTCAACAATCACTTCTAGGTTTTTACTCTAGAAAATAACTTTCGTCATAGTGACACAAAGATCTACATAGGAATACACATAAAAGCTTTCTAATTATAGACCATTCTGGAAACAATACAAATGGACATCAATATGTGAATGTGTAAACCAACTGTGGTTAAGATCAACGAACAACATGAGTGAATTTCAACAACATTATCTATGAAAGCTAAAAGAACACACCACTGTTTGATTCTGTGTAGATGAAATTCTAGAAAGGACAAAGCTAACTGATAATGAAAGGAAGAAATATTGCCAGCAGCACAGATATGGGGAAGCTCTTGACTGCAAAGCCTATGAAACAGGCAATTATATGGGTATATCAATTTTTCAAAATTAAAAAATACAATTAAACTGAGTGTATTACACTTTATGATAAGTATGCCTTAGCAAATCTGATTCTTTTTAAAAAGGCTAAAAGATGTTCAAACATTGCCAAAATTCAACAAGTCTAGCAGCAAGAAAAATAATGTTCAACAAAAACTTATGCTTACAAAAAGAGGTGGTATGAAGCACTTAGGAAAATGTATAAATGGTTCAAGGAAATACTAAAGAACACTAGAATTAGGGTGCTTGAAGGAGGGAAAAAGGATTCTTTGAAGCTAAAACTATAAGGTTCAATAGACACTTGGGAAATAACAAATTTCTTCAGAATGCACAGCCAATGAAATAAAACAATTAGAAAATAGAGTAGAAGGAAGACACCCAGAGTTCCAACCTGTATGTAAGACTTTAGGAGACAGAATGAGCTCAACTGAAAGACCCTACATCATATGTCAGGGAAAAGAGAAGGAGAACATTATCTGGAAGAGAAAAGAACAAATGGAGAGGAAGAAGCACTTTTAAAAAATAAAATGAAGCAAATCTACACTTGAAAAGAACTCACAGAATGCCCAGCAAGTTGAATAAAATAAAACAGCAAAAAAGACACTATACTTAGACACAATATTTCTGAAAATATGCATTATGATAAAGGCAAACAGGATAAGAAAAAAACTTAAACAATTGTAAACTCCAGGAAAAAAAAAAAAACACATGGCATAAGAAGTCATGGTCTGAATAAAAGTCCACCAAAATAGGGCTTAACATTAAAGCAGCGGTGTGGAATTTGAGAAGACCATCCGGATGACCTTAACCAACAAAAGAGTATATAAGCCCAGTTGAATTACAAAGTTGGACCTGCACAGAAGGAAACATCACACCAACTATTTGGCTCAGCACAGGAAGTCTACTCATGCAGCTAGAATAATGTAAGCATTTTTACTAGCATTCGGCTTCCAACGTTCACCCGTCATACAAGGCTGGAAGCCTCCAGAGTGGTTTCGGAGCAAACACTGAGTGTTTAAGCATCAGCAAGGCAGATAATAAGCACTGTGATGGTAAAGGGAAGAACAAAAGTAGAGGAAAAGTGATGGAGATAACCAGTCTCTTCTTGTTAAATGGAGACTCAGGAGATGCTCCTAGAAGTGAAAGGCCCCAGCACTCGGGAGGCAGAGGTAGGAGGATCACCATGAGTTCAAGGCCACCCTGAGACTACACAGTGAATTCCAGGTCAGCCTGGGCTACAGCGAGACCCTACCTTGAAAAACAAACAAACAAATAAAAAAAGTGAAAGGCCATAAAACTGATATTTAGGGATACTATTTTAAGTTATTGTAGGAAATTTAAAAAAAAAATTTTAAGGCAAAAAGTGAAGGAGATGAAGAGAGAATGAGTTAAAGATTCATTCTTTCCAGACTAGGAAATCAAGATAGTGTCTGAAGTTTAAATAACGAGAAAGAGGGCGCAGCACGTTATCTAGATCTATGGATGTAACTACCAGCAACGCCAAAATACAGTGGCAAGATGAGGCATATCCGAGTATTAGGCGACAGACAGCTCCACTGAGGCAGGAGTCTTGCCTTTTTTATTTTTACTATAATGACTTAAGTACTAATTAATCTCTAAGTATTAATGCAATGACTGAAAAGAGTGGGGATGTATACCAATTCTTAAGACATTCTTTTCATTAAGATGGGAAATGTGTTCCTTGTCCTTGAGTCTATGGAGCGTTGAACTCATGACCAACAAATACTGCTGTTTCCAGGGACAGAGGCTTGGTCTTTGAAGCCGGGAAACACCATGCAAAGTCCAACTCCTCTGAAGATTTGGTGCTTGAAGGATGCCCAAACCAGTTACATAGGTTATAATCAACAACTCCAGCTCAGGTATCGAGCCTTTAGACACAAACCTGAATAAAAAAGCCAAACTTGAGAACAGAGAAACTTCCAGATCAATCAAGTTTCCAGCTGTTGAGTCATTTCCAGCTAATGTCCCAGACATTTAGGAGCAGAGTTCCACCAATCACAGCACTGTCTGAATTTCCACTCACTATATCTGTGAACATAAGTAAATGTTATTTAAAGCCTCTGCATTTTGAGAAAATTTAACTATTTAACATTCATTGAACAATTATTACAACAGAAAAAAATGTAACTTGAAATAAAAAACTGCAAACATCTCCCATCCTCTGAAGATGTTGGTAATGAACTAAAATAATAACATCCTTGCAACACAGCTGACAACTTATTGGGATTAAGTATAACACTATTTCTCTTTTCTACTCTAGTCTTCTTTCCTCCTTAATAAAAAATATTCCTCTAGCTGCTCATGACCAAGTGATATCACAACCCATTAACTGATCAGAGAAGGGAAGTATTCATAATACTAGCACATGCAGAAATACCAATGAGGACACTTGACTCTCACTGCTTGTGAGGGCAGATACAGATTCACACAAGAGCCTCATGGTTTACATTCAACTAGGGGAATGTGTCAATATTTTTGATTATAATTCACAGCCAGGAGAATATGAAAGCACATATGCAAATCTCCACCAAAATACCAAAAACAAATTCACAAAAAAAAGAGAGATCACTTAATATTACTGACATGAAGCTATGTTCGTAACAATGAAGACAGCGGCAAAAGTCATTTACAAGTTCAATTCACTGCTTATTACATGATTAAATAACTCCTACTTCCTAAGAATCCAACTAGCTACTACTGAGTCACTCAACCACTGTGATGGTTTGGTTTTGTTGTCAACTTGGATCTCTTTAATTATCTTGGGTTGGTCTCTGAGGATGTTTATAGGAAGGCAGCCTCTCAGCAAGGGGCAGGATGTAAAGAAGCTCAAAGAAGCTAGAAGTAAACATCCTTTCCTGTGTGGGCAGTGCAGGAAGGAAATTCCAGAGACTCAGGAAGCTATTAAGTCAGGGGAAGGGTTGTAAGACCCCATCCTAAGGCGATATAAAGGGGAAGAAATTCTCTCCTTGGCTCTCCTGCCTGCTTGCTGTTCTGTGTATAGTGTTGGTGATGGGTTTCTCTTTCTGCTCAGACCTGTGAAAGAGGGCCAGCCTCTTTCGCTGTTAGGGAACTTCCCCTCAATCTATAGTTTCAATAAATACTCCCCCCCCCCTCAAATTGTGCCTGGTTTGAAGATTCATCCCAGCAGCATGTGGCTGACTTACAACAACCACATTCTGTCATAATTATATTTTACAATCCTAAAGACAGAAGCGAGTAGATAGAAAAAAATACAAAATTTTAGTGCTAGATTTATGGTTGACAGTATTAGTATAAAAAGAGTAACAATTGGTCACAGCTAAACTATTTATCCACTTATTTACTCAATACTTATCAAAATATATGCCACGGATTATTCTAGATACTAAAGTAATGAACAAAACAGTATAAATTCTTGGCCTCATAGAAAGTCTATTCTAATGGCAAGCAGATATTAAATATTAATTCATACAAGTGGCTCAATATGTATCTGAGACCTATGGTGGGCAATGTAAAGATGGCTAAAAAGAGGTCCTCAAGAAAAAACACTCAGAAAACACCACCATTTATTATTATGGAATTATAATAATGACATTGTATTAACTAAATAAGCATTGGCTTGACAGCCTAGTCAACATGCTGGAAGTTTCTTCCTTCAGGTGAGCATGTTCAGTTGGAAGTCTATCAGGAAACTTCAGATTACCTGCTATCCAGATTCCTTTTCCTCTACCTCAATGTAGCAGCTCTTATCTCCTGCTTTCTTCTTTATTAAGTGTGGGGTCCTTTCGGGTCCACAGGTACATCCTAGAACAGTCTCTGCTTCCAGATGGTGGGCTCATCTCTTTTAAACTTAATCACTAAAGCAATTATAGCATCTTTCATAAACAATGATGCTTCCACTGATCCATCTCAAAAGCTAGCATTTGTTTCTTTCTGGTTCCCCTTCTGTTTGAGACAGGGTCTCATGTAGCCCAGGCTAGCCTTGAACACACAATGTAGTAAAGGCTGGCCTTGAACTCTTGATCCTTCTGCCTATACCTCTGGAGTACTAGGATTACAGGAGTGTGTCATTCAGCCCAGAGCCCATGTTTCTAGGACTGCCATATGTAGCAGGGGTTCAACTATACACAGTTCTTTTTGAGACCAACGCCAGCCATCACTCCAAGCAAGCCAATGTCTGAGAGCTAGTGTTCTAAAATACTTTCTCTAGCAAAACAAGCCAACATATCTGAGAGCCTGGCAAGCATCAGATGTAACCTAATAATCTAATAATTCATTAAACGACCACTGATTAAATCCTGTGGGTTTATGGTAAGTAGCAGGATGTCACAACTTTTGTGTACTAACGTGTACAGAAAACTCTTCATTTCAAAGAAATTAGATAAATTGTAGGCTCTTCATGCACAATTTGTTCTGCAAGTCCTTCCCAGTCCAATCTTCACATCTGTCTCTTGGTTTCTAATGGCTCAACGAGAAAACATTTCATTCTTACCAAAGGCTTTTAATAACTTTTCAAGTGACAGCTGGGATGTCTCCTAACTTGAAACTACTTGGTTTCTTGCTTTCCACTAAAAAGGTTCAAATGCATTGGTTCTTGTCAGTGTCTTCTTAAATAAAAAAAT
>PVHP010002846.1:0-77377 GCA_004024765.1 Zapus hudsonius | reverse complement strand
CGTCCCTTTGAGTTTTAGCAATTTTACCTATGCCACAATATTTTAAAGTTTAAAAATACATTTCATTCGTAAAGTAATACTGTGATGGTTTGATTCAGGTTTCCCCCATGTGTTGTGGATGCTTGATATACAGCGGATGGTAATTTTGGAATTGTCACCTTGTTAGAAGTTTGTTGCTGGGGATGGTCTTATAGGTGAATTAGCCAACTTTCCCTGGCCAGTGCTTGGCACACTCTTTTACTGCTGTTATTTACCTACTGTTGGCCAGGAGGTGATGTCCAGCCTCTGCTCATGCCATCACTTCCCCTGCCATCATGAAGCTTCCTCTCAAGTCTGTAAGCGAAAATAAACCCTTTTCTCCCATTATCTTGCTTTTTGGTGAGGTTCTTTGTGCCAGCAATGGAAGCTTACTGCAACAACTACATTTCTATAAAATACTCTTAAATCATTTTTTTATCTACTAGGTAGAAAATAAAATAGTGCTTATTGACAATTTCCTCATTAATAAACACTAATGATTTTATAGTCATTCACTTATATATGTTTACTTGATGGGTACTTTTCATGCTCTGAAATATGAAATTGCACTGGAGTGGAAGATAGGCCAAAGAAGGTTCTCAGAATTGAATTAGATGTCAGAACGAAATAAGATTTAACCAGATTGAATGCTTGACATAGAAAGAGTAGGAGACAGTATAGTCATTATCAAATAGGAAAAGAGAAAGAGGAATAGCAAAGAACAGTGTGTATCTCTCTCTCTAGTCTTTGTAAACCTAAAGAAAAGGAAGACTGACTGACAATCCACAATGCATCTTTGAAAACAAGGAGATAAAAATGTAACAACAAACACAGCCATTTTCTTTTTTTGCTATTCACATTGAATTTCAAGTAAGAGACTGTGAAGGAACAATATAATCAATTCCACATATTTGTAGAATTTCAGTCAAACAAGTGCCTGATTCCTATTTATTACATTTACATTGCATAGTATTCTTTGTAAAACAGTAATCTGTCCAAATAAAAGTTTTCTTTCTCTGTGTTTTATATCCATGGTATTCTGTGCAAAATATAGTATTCTGTCCAAAAACAACACTTTTCTTTCTCTGTTTTTTAAAATTATTTATTTACATATTTATTTTACCAGATATTTCTTAAGTATATATTTCTTGGGACTTAAAAGAAGGCTTAATACTACCATGGTAATCTCTGAAAGCTGCTTATTGCTACATATGGGAAGTGAGGATGGGGGTGGATATTTTCAACAAAAAATTTTAAGTTTAGCTAATTTTCTACTTGTGTAAATGTGTTGCTCAATCTCTTTAATACCACACCCGTCTGAAAGAGATGTTTTGTATTATTTCAGTCATGTAAACTGAAGGTGGGTGTTTATTAGATTTACTCTGTAGCTATATTTCCAAGGTTGAACAAGGAAAAGTGGAGAATTTTTGTGTTTATATTTTGAAACAGCTGGTGATCCACAGTCAGGATCCAACAGGGACCAGCAGGGATGCTTGTGCCCAGCTATCTGTGAGCTGCTTGGTTTTGTGTTGCTTCCCTGGGGATGGATAGAGGAAGATATTTGACCTTTTTTTCTGGCAATGATAATGGCAGAGAGAGTCCCAGCTTAACATCAAAGTCAATTTGAGAGTAATATATGCAAGTAATAACACTTTAATTTGTGGCTCTGATGAACCCTGAAAAAGTGATCAAGGAAATGATACTGCCAAAAAGAAGAGTTAATCAGGAAAGTCCTTTTGACATGTTGTTCCAGCACTCTTTCTGAGTCCAGTTTCTTGGGTTTGATGTGTGTAAAATTGAGGGAGATCTCTTGCAGGCTTTTCCGTAGACATTGGCTCTTAAAATGTTCAGTTAATATAACAGCTTCTTTATTATGTTGTGTAGACAGTAGCTAATTGTTCAATCACTTTGCATTACTGATTCTTTTCCAGTAGGTCTGCAGGACTCCTTCACTTTTATTACTGAATAACCAGAAGTTGGTATCCAATAAAGGAATCTAAAGTCCTATCATCTCATGTTATAAATTACGAATGAGTACTTATACGACTTGCTTAAAATCAAGCTGTTTGTTGTCAATCTGCACCAGACTCAAAAGAATTGTGTGACTTGCAGGAGCTCTGTTACGAAATTGCCAAATAAAAGTCTTTATTTCTTTGCTGTTGTAGATTAGTTTTCCCAGTGGAAACAGAAGTGTCCCAGAGCTGAATAACACCCTTTACTGAATTAGTAGACCAGCCAGTCCAACACCGCCATCTGTTGCTATGTGGTACATGGTGGAGCCGAGACACATTTAGCCTTTGAAGGAAGGGCATAGAATTGCTTCAGTTTGCCATGAAATCCATTTCAATCTGGGAAAGTACTGCTGCTTTGTGAGCAATTATAACTTCGCAGTGGGGGCTGATAAGAACTCAGTCAGAAGTGGGATGTCAGGAAAAATAAGGATCACTTGCTGGCAAGTGTCTATTCAGTTGCCAAAAATTAAACAGTTTGAGTTTCACTGTGGCTTTAGGTCTAATGCTTAGATGCCAGCAGTTAATCTTTTTGCCCCCTGAGGTCCCCACCTCTGTTCTCCTAGAGTAGAGCTAGTTTCCAAAGCACAGAGTGAGGACATCATTAAAAGGGTGTTTCTTCAATGGAAGATATATTTTAAAAAATAACAACTTATTTCTTAGATGGTAGCATTCTGAAACACATTAACAGGGACGTAATAAAAAAGTGAAAATCTGTTCTGGATTTGTTTGAAACTGTTCAATAAAGGTCGTGAATCAATGTTTGATTGAAAGAGAAAAAGGGTAAAATTAGAGAATTAGATTTTTCCAAATATATGTAAGCATCAATATATTCATAAATACCATCTTTGAGTTTTTTAATGTCAAATATATAGCCAGACTAAATATTGGCAAATCTTATGATTACTATTCAGCTAATTAGGTAGTAGCAAAAGAGTTGAAGAGGTGAAGCAATAAAATTCACTTTATGTAAAAACTCCCAAAGACATTTTAAAAGTCTAATTCTTTTATACTTAAGTTTCACTTGCAGTACAAAGCTGAAGAGATACTTAAAAGGTTTTTAAGTATCATATTATTTTAACGATTATACATAATGCTAACTCTAGCCCAATTCTCTAGCTCTCCTGAGCTCCCAGATGGCGTGCCTTCTCATGAAAAAAAAAAAAAAAAAAACAACACCACTACTTCTCTGCCACCACACACCTTTAATCCTGTCTCTTTCTTTAACTCCATAGTTACAGATGCATTCTCCTTTTCAGTTCTCTCTCAGCACGTTTTTCCATATTTATTACTCAATAATCTACAGATGATCATAATAATTGTCAAATGAAAAACATATGGAGTAGAATGTGATTAGCTCAAATATCAGTCTGACTTTAATTGAAAACTTTATATTGAAAACAAAAGGGCTATTTTCTTATTTCCATATTGGGAGAAAGTGCATCTTGATTTGGAAATGTAATGAGAAAATGAGAGTTAGATATGTTATTATCTAATTTTGTGAATACATGAAAATTAAATTGGGCATTTTCTCAGTGAAGTGAAAATTGTATTTCAAATTATACACCTGCAGGATTAGAGTTGGTCATTGCACTTACATATAAACATTCTTCTGCAGAATTTTTAGTAATCTTAATAGCAATCCATGATGATAAATGGAAGCTTCTAGCGAGCTGAAAAGCAGGATGAGCTCATTAATCAATTCGGTACAGTATCTGTCACAGGTAACTTTAGAGTTATCTATTTTGTCCTCATATCTGGAAAGGCTTAGTTGCCAGATAACTATTGATAAAGTGTCATGATGAAAAAAATGTCTGAAATTGATGTATACCTGCTTTGGCATAATGGACTTGAATTATAAAAGAAAAATAATATTTCGTATTATACTAACTCTCATAGGCACTGACAGCAGACTAATATTCTACAAAACTGAAAACCAAGATTTGAAATGAATTAAATATTAGTGATATTTTTAGCTGCATGGGAGAAGCACAGGTTAGACACCAAAATTAATATGCAGATGAATCCCAAATCAGAATATTAAGCCTGTATCTGACACCTAAGTTTATGTCTTAAGCTTGCAGCTCTCATCATAATTCTAGCCTCACAATGTAAGGATGTCACAGTTTATCCTGTATTTTAAAGTAAAATCATGAGTCTAACCTTAATTCTACTCTTTTACTCACTCATCATATATTAACTAGATCAAGCGCTGCAGACACACCTCCAGTCTACAGTGATATTACCTTTTTTTACATCACCTTAGAGCTTGAGTTTTACTATGAAAATAAAGTGAATGTAATTGCAGGTTACGTTCTATGTTCACATACTTTTTATCACTCCTGCTGCAATGGATTCTATGGGTACCCTCCAAAAAATCATAAACATATAGGTTCAGGAACAACTTTTACTATTCTTAAATTTTAAGTGTGTGTGGGGGGTTGGAGGAAGTATGTGAGAAATACAAGTCTTGTGGAGGATCCCAAGAGAGCCAACACAAAGCAGAATGCAAAGGCTCTCATGGCAGGGGCAGGGTTTCTTGAGGACAATGCATGCAGAGGTAGAGGTTTAGTTCTGACTGTGATTTCTTATCATGCCTCTTCATATGAACCATGCTTCATTACCATGTTAAGCCTTGGGGTGTGATTTTTGCTAGGCCAATAAAGTGACTTTTAAGCATTTAGCTTTCTCTTACCACCATGAATTTACCCCTTATTACCCAAAACTGTCACTTCCTGGGTTTTGGGGAAGTTGGAGATGGTCAGTTGGTTTGAATATATATATATATATATATATGCATGTATTTTTTCTTGGTATTTTTTGCTGATGGACTTTGAATGCTGAGTGCTGGCTTGTCCACTTCCAGTCTCCCTGTGTGATAGCTTAATTTTGTAACCTTCAAGACTACAAGAGCTTGATGTGCTTGTTAATCTTGCTTGAGGAAATGTTATCTTGCCTGTTTCATTGTTACTGTTTCCCTACCAAGGTCACTTTGATTTTCTTGGTAAGATCTCAGTAAGTCATTTTACAAATTTTCTCAGTCTTTTTGCCTCTCTTTCTTTTGTCCTTAACATGCACTAAATATTTATCTGAAATTAAATTGAGCCATGCTAATCCTACAAGGAAAAGAAAAAAAAACAATAATTACATTTTCTTTACTTAGAGAAGCTCTCAAATTCTTCGAACACTTAAATTTTGCATATATACAGATTCCTGCTAAACATTCACTCCTCAAGTTGAATCCTCTTTTCCTTTCATTTTGTAATCCAATCTTTTTAATTTTTTAATTAAATATTTTTATTATCGACAATTACATACATTGTATGAGAAAATCTTGTGATGGTAACCCCATTTTCTTCTTCCCTGTCCCCAACCCACTGGGGACCCTCTTGTAGCAAAATCTTACTGAAATTGGTTTAAATCGTGATTATTGTAAGTTAGTTCTAACTTTGAATAAAAAATCATTTGTCTTTGTTTTTCATTTAATCAATGTACTTGTGTATATGACAGCTCATACCAGAAAGTCAGAGGACAACCTTGAATGTCATACTTTGCATTTCATCTGAGTCTCTCATTCTGAACAGAATCACCAAGTTAGCTGGCCCTCAAGTTTCGTGGTAGATTCTACTGTTTCCCCTTCCCATCTTATGGTAGACATGCTGGGATTACAGGTGTCCTCTAAGGTGTTCCATTTTATATGTTTCTCCAGATCTGCATTCAGCTACTCCTACTAGTCAGGCAAGAGCCTAATTTATTCCCTGAGCCATCTCCTCAGATCTCCACTTTGGATATTTATTGACAACATTCTCTCTGCTTGGTATGTTTTGCCTAATACTGACACAGAGAACCCTTGTACTCATTCATGTGTTTGTTATTCTGTATCACATTTCTTCTCTGATATCTCAAACTATTACGGTCACCCAGGTGATCTCAATCAGGTCCCTCTTAATTATCTACCTATCATTTACCACTCTATGGTACTTTATTATTATAAAATTTAAATTAAATTATATTCATTTTCTGACATAGGAATTTGCGTATCTCACTCTGCCCTCAAACTTGCAATCCTCCTGCCTTCTCTTCCCAAGCAGTAGCATGTGCCACAAAGCCTGGTAAGGCTCCATTAGAAAATGAAATTTATCCATTATCTTTTCTTTTCTATCCTTAAGGTATATAATACAAATTGATGCATATGTGTAGTTTAGAAATACTTGCAAAATTGACTCATGATTTATATGTTTTCAGCTGCATAAATATAATAATTATAAGGATGAGCCTTGCAGGGCTTTTTTTGGAAAATGGGGAAAATTTTAATCAACACATCAATATGGTATTTCAGAAATAAGATTGATTTTGTCTCCCATGCAAGTACTAACCAGGTCCAATGCTGCTTAGTCTTCTGATTTAAGAGTGTCAATTTTATTTTATAGACCCAGAAACTAAGCATGAAAAGAACAAATTAGATTGGGGTTCTATGACAGATAAGCAGCAAATTTGAGAAGCAAACTAAGCAAAACTGCACTGTTAGAGCTCTTTACATTTTTTTCTTCCTAAGGATTTTGCTATGAAGCCCAGAGTAGCCTTGAACTCATGATCTTCCTTCCCCAGTTATTCAAGCATGGGAATTATTGCTATGCACATCTAAACTAACTTGCTTCTTAACCTTGAAATGCAACTTAAGTCATCCCACTAGCAGTAAACAGCAATTTACAGACAACTCCCTGTGTTAAATAGTGTAGCTTGAAAGACAAATATTAGATAGCTATATTCTAGTCAGATCTTATTCTTGATGGACTAGCATAAGAGTTAACAATCAGTGAAATGTCAGTTATAATAAGTATGAAAGATGTTTGATGATTATAATTTCACATAGAGGCTAAGTGAACACATCAAAACACATGCGAATTTCACCTGGCATATGTTGTGGAGGGGGCATTACCAAGCTCAGGATTCCAGAAGACCTTATTAAACATTCAAGTTAAGGACACTCAGTAAGAGTTACTTAGAAGAACAGAAAAGGCCCAGGCAGAGAAATGCAGAAATAATAACCTTTAATGGAATTATAACCTATTGTATGTTTTGTGCAACAAGCACACATAGAGTAACACTTATTCTAAGTGTGACAGGTCCCAGGTGATTATCAGTAACATACCTGTCTTCCTGAAGACAATGTAAACTATGTCTTTGCAGTGAATGGAAATAAAATTAAATTACTTATATAAGGAAACTTAAAACTTGAACAATTATAAAACATTTAACTAGTACATTTAATTATAAAGACCTACTAAATATAAAGATCATTACCTTTTAATTGAGTTGGCAATTAAAAATGCTTTCTATGTCTAAAAGTAATCAATGACATCACAACTTAAAGGAATTTTAGTAATTCACCCTGAAACTACCATACACTGTTGCTTAACAAGAATAGTAATTAATATTTAGAGAACAATAAAAAATACATCAGGATTTACATTAACATATATCTTTTAATAATTGTTAATTTATTTGTTCATGTTTGTGCATGTTTGTGCGTGTGTGAGAGAGAGAGAGAGGGAGAGAGAAAGAGAGAGAGAAAGAGACAGAGAGAGAGATGGCATACCAAGTTCCTTTAACTGATGAACCATCTCGCAGGTACATTTAGCCCTCTCCCTAGCCCATTTACTTATATTTTTGTTTAAATTTTAGGTTGGAATATCTATGAATTGCTAATTTATGAGAAATTTCTGGGAAAACCTAGTTTTGCCCATCCTAAGCTCTCTTTTTAAAATTCTTTTTTAATCTTTTTATTGATAGCTTCTATAATTACTGACAATAAACCATTCCCTCTGCCCTCCCTCATATCTCTTCCCTCTCTCAGTTAGTCTCTATTATATTTTGGTGTCATCATCCTTTTCTCTCATTAAGTATAGGTATTACCAGTCACTGTGAAATAATGTGAAAAATCAAGGCCATTTTGTGTCTGGAAGTTTGTGTTGTAAGCAGTCCTACCCTTCCTTTGGTTCTTACAATCTTGCCTCTTCCACAATAGAGCCTGAGCCTCGGGAAGTGTGATAGAGATGTCCCAGTGCTGAACACCCCACTGTCATTTCTGCTCAGCACTATGGTGTCTTTTGAGTTAATCCAGTGGTCACCTCCATCTGAAAAGAGAAGCTTCTCTAGCCAAAAGTAAGATTAGCATTATTCTTTGGATATGCTCATTTTTAAATGTGTTTATGCCTTAAGGCAGTTTGGTGGGCATAATATATACATTTAGCCAGACAGCAGTTGTTACTCCCCTAGGGCGCATGATCTCCCTCCCCCACCATAGGAGTTTGACTAGGTCTTCAGTACCAGGCATGTATTCCCTTTGGTGGAGTGGTTTCCCCCACAATAAACATGCCACTATTGTCCCAGTTGGCACACTTGGCCTTGCTAGCCATTCATAAGGCTTGCAAAGTCCCCTTTGCTCACCACCAATGATGACTTGTCTCTCCCTTAGGGCTGCAGGCAGCCATAGCTTTTTCCAACTTTCTGTCAGCTGGTTAACAGGGAGGAGGTTTCCAGCTCAGCTCCAGCTTGATTTCTCAGTGACCTGCAGCCCAAACTTGTGTGGTCTTAAGTAATAGGGTCTTACCATATCATTCTGGTGGGCAACCAAGAGCCTTGGCAATGGACTGTAATGTTTCTGGGGCCTTAGGAATGTATCTGGCCAACAACTTACTGGAGGTATCCTATGGCATTGAAATTTTTCTAGTAACAGTCTGTGGCTACTGGGTGTGCCATTATATGAGGGAGAATATGTGGTGTTTGGTTTTCTGGGCCTAAGTTACCTCACTTAATATGATCCTTTCCAGATCCATCCATTTTCCTGCAAATTTCATTTTTCTTTACTGCTGAATAGTACTCCTTTCATAACCAAACCACATATTCATTTGTCTGATCATGTGTATGTGGTCACATGCTTTTTCCTGTTTGATAAACACTGTGGAAGTCAATATACATGTATATATATATATATATATATATATATATATATATATATATATATATATACATTTTTTCATCTAGTGTCTTATCATCACAGAGGAACAGACTCTTGGTGCTACATTAATCAAATAAGAGAAAAATAAAATAATGGCATAAGTTCTATCCATGAGATGTCAGGAAATCATTATAAATGCTGGATCTTATACAACAAAATCATTTAAAAGGGTTAACTTTCTTTTTCACATGCATCTTGATGTCATTGAAGAACAAAATGGATAGTTCATCTTTTACTACTTATTGGTTCATTTATTTTCAAGATATGAGGATCTCTCTCATGATTAATTGCACAAATTCTCTGCAGCTATGCTTATTGCTAAAGAACATCCCATCAGTAACTTGAAAAAAATTTAAAGACATTTATCAAAGTTCCCATTTGGAGTCTAGAGAAACAATAAAGTAGATATTGACTTCTCTTGAGGAATGGATCATGATTTATTGATCTAAAGGGAGAAGCAATATTTACCTTCAGTGAGAATTATTTTTGATGGTCAATGAAATGTAAAGTTCCATAGATTAGTTATAATCTTGAAACTAGTAAGTGATGATACTGTTTATATCACATTTATATTTTTTAGTTTAAAATATTTGTGCATTTCAGCTACTTTGTAATACATGGGATATCAAAAATGGAAAGTATGTCAACAAATCCCCACCCAAAGGAAAACAACTGATGATATTCTTGATTAATTCACACATGTCCTATAAAATTTAGCATGTTTATGTACACAAGTTAAATTCTGACTAAAATGAAATTCATAGTTTATGTTATTAACTTTTTGAGACAGAGTTTCACTTTATAGCACAAGCCGAACTGGAGTTCACTATGTAGCCCAGGCAGGCCTTACACCCTCTGAAGGGCTGGAACCTCAGCATTAGCCATCGCAGCAAACTTAGTTTGTGTTATTCATTCCAAATATAAATTCTTCCTTTCTGCAAAGAAAGATATTATTCCTCTCCACATAGTGGTATATGACTTACTGTCCCATTGGCACTGTCTTTTTCCCTGAAACTTGGTCTGGCCCATGTCATGTGACATACATATACTGACCTCATGTCAGTTTTAGGAGCTTTTGTATGTTTCTACAATCTATTTTGTTTTTGCACTGCTATAAGACTAACATCTAAAATAGGGTCTTCTTCGATGTCTATTCAGTTTTAGACCACATTTAAAGACAGAAACACCAGCTACTCTCCAAAGTGGACTTGTGTTTAAGAAATAAATGTTAAAAACGATAGGACACTGAAATTTTGGGAAACTGTTATTATGTAAAGGTAAATAAAACACTCCAATACTATACTATGTATCAGAAACTGGAGATGTGGTTTTTTACACTCCTTCCAAGATAACAAGTTATTCTGCCAGTTTTACCTGGAATACTGATTTATGATTCTGAAACATGTCTCCCTCACTTGGAGACAAAACCTGGTTATTACCCATGAAGCACTAGGAGCTAGAATCATGTGTTTAGTCCCACAGAGAGCATTCCCTATAATGAGGTGCACTAATGGAAACATGGTACCTATTCAAGCAGGAACATGCCTCACAGGAGGGTACATTCCAGTGAAGAAAGTTGGATTAAATATAGAGCTGCTAAAGATCTGCTCTACCTTTCTCCCTAGATAGTTTCCTTATCTTTATTCTGGGTTAAATAAAATTGTTTTTGAAGCAGAATAAATCATAACACAAAATAAATTCTACCTTTTATATCTTGGTCAAAAAAGAAGTCTACCCCTTCCTGCGAAGAAAAACACTATTTCTAGTTTGAAAAAAAAAGATGCATAGCAAACATTTTCTCAAAGATTGTCAGTTTTTGGGCTAAGAGTGATGTTGTATGCCTTTAATCCCAGCACTAGGGAGACAGAGGTAGGAGGATTGCTATGTATTCCAGGCCACCCTGAGACTACATAGTGAATTCCAAGTCAGCCTGGTCTAGAGTGAGACCTACCTCAAAAAAAAAAGAAGAAAGATTGTCAATTCTCAGGAGGAACTAGAACATACAGAAATATAAAATAGATAAGCAATTGTACAAATATACCTGCATCCAAATGTTTCTACGTAAATATTTAATATATATTTATATTTGAAATCATATTTTCACAAAGTTATCATCATGCTGATAATTTTACTCATGTATCTACTTCTGTCTGATGTCACCAAAGAAGAGATTATGTCCTCAATTCATGTCTATATATGCTGTTTGAACATAAAAAATTATTATTCTGAGCATGATAAATTTCTACTACTCAATTATTAAATATGTAGGTTGTTGGGTAATAATTATTAATGTATAGTACTATAACAGTCTATATCTTGTGGTAAAAATTTACATTGTACTGACCCTGGAGTTTCAAGACATATATTATTTTTATGATTATTTTTAATGAATAAATTATTATGTTTCTATACCTTTTATAATGAATATATTTCTCATAATTATACAATTAATCAGAGAAAAGTATATATTGGCCATCACAAACAACCAAAGCAAAAGTCTTTGAACTTATTGTTGGATGTACAAAAACACACATACAGATGCTCAATACCCAGATTATATCTTGGAGGAGCACTCAAACTCAGCAGTAGTTTTACAAGTGAGAGGTTTTGGAATTAGGTGGGGATGGAGGCAGGAAGACCCAAAGTGCCTGCCTGTCCACTCACCAGTCACTGAGTTTCAGAAAAGGTTGGAAAGTCAGCACATGAAGAGGATCCAACATTTTAGAGGGGAAAGCTATTGGCAGGAAGCAGCACAATCAGGACCAGCTTGACACACTTGGAAGTTAAGTCCACTTTACTGATCATCACTGTGGATGCACACATAGTACAGAGTGCTTCTCCGTTTCTCAGTTCCTTAAACTGATAACTTACTCTGTTGCTCCTCAGATAAAGGTACAGAGGGCTAGAAATGAGTGAAAGATGAGTTACAGATCTCTGAGATTATGAGACTGAAGAAAAATCAAGGATCTTGGGGGCCATGCCTTACAGGTCATTTGAGATGGTCATCATATGTGTCAATCTTGCTCAGATATCTGGAGACAGCTGAAGCAATCATACCTACCCTCTGTAGGAAAGTCAAATAGTAAAGGATATCAATTAAAATAATTTCAGAAAGCCACGGTTAAGCATTAATAGTCTAATATTACATGCTCAATTATATTATTAAAATATGTGTAATTCATATTGAAAACAAATTCACTGATCTTGCTGTATTTTTCCTTTAGAAATATAAACACTCACCCTATACATAGAAGCCAAATACTGAAATACAACCTAACTGGTCTAAAGATAGATTTTCTAAAAGCATATGATTGCAATTTTGAAATCAACAAAAATATTACTTATTTTCCACTCTACGTACCTAATGTTAATTCATCTCCCTTTTTTCTGAGTATAACAGGTGAATGAGTATAGTACTTTTATGCAACCTGATTAGAGAGTGAGCATTTTTATTCCTAGAGAAACAGCTTTTTGTTTCAATGAGTTTTTTTTTACTAATTATTATGTTTTAATTATTTCCTTATTTCTCTTAAATATTTTTCCTTCTTCTACTTACTTAACTATTTCATGGATATTTTTTGAGGCATGAACTTACTATAAAGACCGGGATCCAGGCTCATTTTGAACTTGAGGCGATCCTCTGGCTTCTGCTTTCTTAGATTTTAAGTGTAAACAATCTCATAACCCATCTTTAAATTCATACTGAACCCACCTATTGTTGAAACATATTTTATTTAATCTCTAGTTTCTGTGGATTTTCATGAAATCCTTCCATTATTGAGTTCCATTTTAATTTCACTGAATATTTTTAATTTTATTGAGATTTACAATATAGATAAGAATTCAGATTTCTGAATCTATACTTTGGGTTTATTTTTTCTCTCTCCACTTCTATTAGTTTTGAAACTCATGTTTATGACTGCTGAGTCGTCCTGGTGAATGGGCATCTTTAGTATTATGAAACTACCCTTTCTCTCCCTGGTAAAATATGTTGCTCTGATTTTTATTCTCTCTCTGCATGTGTACTTTGCCTAGTGAACTTTAATTATTATGCATTTTCGGGGCTCACAGCTCTACTTCCTATGATCCCATGAGTTTTGTATGCAGTCTGATTACTCAGCATTGTTGCTCTTCTGAAGGCTTTGAAAAGTGGAGTCTCATTGAACCACCCTTGTCAGTCCCTTCCACCTGTGGGATTTGCTATCTGATGTCAACTGTCTTCAAGAGTCCATTGCTTCATATATTTTTCCAATGTTTTGGTCACTTCAGGTGGGAGATCAAAGCAGAAGTCATGTGCATGATGCTATTACAGTGCTGATTGCTCAGTCAGTCAAAGCCTTGCATGCAGGCATGAAGATTAGAGTTTGAGCCCCTGAACCCAAGTGAAAAAAAAATGTGTGCTTATGCAGACTTGTAACCCCAGTAACTGGGAAGGTGGAAGAAGTTTTCCTGGGGCTCACAAGCCAGCCAGTTTAATCTGAATGATGAGATCTAGGCCATTGAGAGACTGCATCTCAAAGGAAGTAGAAGGTATTCCTGAGGATGTCATCCAAATTTGTTCTCTGGTTTCCACACACTTATGTGCACACATGTCCACCTGACACACACAGCCATGCATATATATATATATATATATATATATATATATATATATATATATATGCACATTTTTAAATAATTTCTGATTTGATGTATAACTGGTTATGGAACTGCATATATATTAAATTTCTTGTGGTTTATGTCAGATTGTATTTTCTGGGAATTTATTGACTTAGACTTGAAAATTTATTGACATAATAACAGCAATTTTTAATCTTTGTAATGTCAATAGACTGAAGTGATACCAACTTTTTCAGTTATACTTTTAATTTTATGTATTTCTTTCTTGATTTTCATAGTCAATTATATGTAGTTTTTTCAATTTTGAGACTTTCTTTAAGATAATATTTTTAGCCTTTTGATTGCTTAATTAAATATTTCATTTATGCAAGTTACTTATACTATTTGTTTATTCTCAAACTATTCTTTCATTTGAATAATTTTCATCTTTTTTCTATATTTGGAGATGGATACATTGAATCAATATTTCTGTTTTTTTTAAATATTTTATTTATTCATTTTCAATCAGAGAGAGAGAGAGAGAGAGAGAGAGAGAGAGAGAGAGAGAGAGTACACCAGGGCCACCACCTTGTGGGTCTGGCTTATGTGGGTCCTGGGGAATTGAACCTGGGGCATTTGGCACTGGTGGCAAGTGCCTTAACCGCTGAGCAATCTCTCCAGCCCAATATTTCTGTTTTAACTGATAAATACAGTTGAAAATTCTTACTGTACATATTTTGTAATATTTCCAAAAAAAGAGAAGAAACTGTGTATGAATCATTACTATTTCTGTAAATGAGCATATATACTAACAATTTTATATAAATTATAATTTTAGCCAGAATCACTGCATTTTGGGTCATTTCAGTCATTACATGAGTTACAAGAGTCATTCATTTCAAAGCTTTTTTTTTTTGTAATTACCGATTAAATATACTGTACCTATGCTGGATAAACCCTAAATTAAATTAGTTATATATTGATGCACAGATATTAAGAAAAGAGCAATTATATTCCTCCTACAAAAGTGTGGAATAAAAATTTTAAATTTCGTTTCTGGACTAAGAGTATAGTTTAGTGATATAGAGTTGCTGAGCATATTCAATTTCTGGATTTTATCACACAAGTAATAAACAAAGAAAAACAAATCAAAACAAAACAAAAAACAACAAAAAAGGAATGAAAGAAAAGAAAAAAAGGTTAGAAATAAATAAAAAATAAAGATCCTCTTACATAAAATCAAATCATACAAGAAAATATATTATTTGATTCATAGAAAATAAAATACAAGTGATGAATCAATAGCTGATCAAATAAATTAAAATTATAATAGAATATGTTGATTACTTTATGCAAGGAAATTAAAATAGAAGCATAATATCAACGAATACCCTATGTATTAAATAACTCTAAAGTAAATGGCATCTGAATTTAATATTACTCCACACCACACTCAATAAACAACAATAGAAAGGAAAAGAAAACCAGGAATGCCAATATAACAGTCACTAATAACAAAACAGAAGAAAAAACAAAGAGAATTTGTAGCCTAATTGTACAAAACTTTCAGTACTATTTCATTCTAATACTGGATACTACTAGAAACACTGATGCCCCATAAATTCAGGTGTTTTAAGGTTGAGCTTGCTTAATAGTGGCACTAAAGCTAGGAGGGTAATCAATGGCTTACTAATTGACTAAGAGATCCATCCAATGACAAGAAACCCTTAATTTGAACTGGGATTCATAGCAAAATCCTATGGGGACCAAGATCTCGGGCTCCTAGGGGAAATTCCCACTACCAGAGAGCTACAGAGAGGCTACACCCATTAGGAGCTAGCCAAAATAGCAATATTGTCTCATTTAACCCATATTGATCTCACTCTCCAATAGATTATGTTTGTATTTTTCAGAAGGCATTGAGAGCCGGGGGACAACTCAATTCCACCAAGAAAGACATTGGATGATGGCTAACATCCTGGCAGGAGACAAACCACACCTAGCCTTCACTCATGACCCAAATGAAACCTATGAGAAAGTGTGGAGACAAACAGTCCAATCACCACAGCAAGTCTGATAACACATGAAGGGAAAATGGAGACAGACACCAAGATACTCAAGGAACTGAGGGGAAGATGGGGAAGAAAGAATGTAAGAGCCATGGTGGGGAGAATACCCATAGACATTGCCCACACCCCAGCAACAACACACAAATGGGTAAGAAAAAAAAAGAGACAGACAAACTGGCTACCTCGGGTGCAGTTCATAACCCCCTAACCTATGGACATATCCAGTATTTTCACTGAAGTAGGACCCCAGTGGGTAGGGGACAGAGATGAGGGAAATGGGGACACCTTCACACGATTTGCTCATACAATGCATATACCTATTCATAATAAATATTTTTAAAAGAAATAATATAGTGCAATATAATGTATGAACATGCATATATACACATGTACCTATCTCTCTAATATTCATTTTTATTCATTTGCATCTGTGTTAATATCTCTATGCTATTGGCTTTGTGTTTCTGGAGAGCATGGGTTCTGCTCTTCTCCACAATCATGTCCCTATTAAGATACTTTGAAAAGAAATACATTTCATTACAACCTTATAAAATGTATATTTTATTTTTTTCTTCTAATTTCATGGTTCCTTACACCATCTCTTATGTTCTTTACCTCATGCCATGGAAGTTTCATGGAGGGCCAAGCTAGACACCTCTCAACAGTGTCAAGAGTTTCAGTTCTGGGGTAAGTAAGCTCTTTCAATTTTGAAGAATGTGTAATGTTTTTTTCCTAATAAAAGTCATCTTCTATATGATTTTATTTCAATTAATTTTCTCAAGGGTTCAAGTCTTGATGTTTGAAATTTAAGGCATGTGCAATACTCCATAAAAGTTATTCATTGAATATAATTAAAACAGAGTTCAGAGAAAGAAAGAGAAAGGGAACATAGTAACTTTCAGAAATATTTACTATCATTTAAATCCATTTTTTGCTCAAAGTTTTACATATTATTTCTTTTTCTCTTTAGACCCTTCTCTTTGAAACACTCAAATTAGTTGTTAAGGAATAGCATAAGGACTTGAACTACCTAAAAGTTTTTAATTTACTAAGTTATCCTTCCATTCTTTATACCTCCTTTGTGCAACCCCGTCTCAAATCCATGGGGGCTGGAGGACAAAGAACTTTATCCTAGATTTATATGCCATCAGTGTATAGGATGAATTTTCCTTCTGACAATTCCCTGTACTCACATAGTATTTGGAAAAGGAAAATGATTCAAAATGTGTTTCTTCCCTGAGCAAAAACTGGCAACTCAGCTGACAAGAGTTTTTTGCAATGGCTCACCAGACTTCTAGCTTGATTTTCTTTGTCACCAGCAGCAAAGCTGTTTTCCAGCCATGACTTTGACAATGAATTCCTGTCCATTCTTTTGCATATTCCTGAATTCTTGGTGACAGAAACACATTCTTAAACTTTCAAATATAATCACTTGTGTTATGACTTAAACATCTGGTGACATAACCTTGTTTTCACACTTCCACCACTCCCAGGATATTGTGGATGCCCTACTTCTTCTAGATGTTTTTATTTTCTTAAAATGAGCACTGACAGGCTTGAGTCCTTTCTATGTTGGACTTTAGCTAGTATCTCCCTGACACTCTTCTACATGCTGCCAATATATTAACAAATTTGATACTAGCAACAAGTAAATCATTGAGTAAGCAATATTTCCCCCTAAGAAACAGAGGCAGAGGGTCTTAGTAAAATTTTCCTGATATCTATTACTAATAAGTGATAGACACTGAATGGAAACCAGGCAGTCTAATTTAAGAGACTGTGTTTCCAATTACTCTGCTTCTGTATCTCCTTCAGAGGACATATGTGGAACCTCTCCTTGGTACTGAAGAAGAAAGTCTGAGAGTCACATCTGGATGAGGATAGATTTTAATGCCCTTATATGAGGTTATTCCCATCTATTTCAAATTGTTTAGAGAAAGCCCACTTTCTGTTCATTGCTCTGGAGTGAGCTGTACACTCTCAGGTTCCCAAGTGCCAAAATGAGAATTCTTTCCTAGCAATTCTTCCAAGATGTAGTTTATTTTACTTTAACATAGGAGTTGGAGTGCTCCTCTCCCCAGCAAATGAGTAGTAATACTGTTTCTCTTTGATTATCCGTGGGTTGAGAATATTGTGGTAGTAATAAAATATATATAACATTAAACCACATAATATTTCCTACTGAATACTTGAAGTAGAATTCAATGGAAAATTCAATTACTTGAAAAATTAAAAATATACCTAAAATCTTATGTAAAGTATTTATTAGATAAATAATTCTGTCAAGAGAATTACTAACAACAAAAGTACCTTTTACTATATTTGGAACAATTTCTTTTTTAAAATGTGTTTAAATGAATTGTCTAAAGCATTGTTATTTTAAACAAAATTTATTCTCATATACTATCTTCAGATTTACTTTATTGTTTTATTACAAATGCTATTATTTAATTAAAATACTGATTTCACTGAAAGCATTATCAATTACTTATTTTTTTCTTCCTGAGATTCTATTCTGTGAGAATTTAAATATTAAAAATTATAAGCATTTATAAATTTTTATGTAAAAGGAAAACTGTTATATCTTGTAGCCACCACCATCACTATGAAATTGAAGTATATTTTTTTTTAATATTGACTCCTTGAAGAAGAGTTGAAAAACTAGACTTTTCCTAGACTCTTATTGTTGAATTTGAAGTCCACAATGTTCACAATTATAACTGGGTGACTTTTGAAGTTACATTGTTCATGAAATTTAAAAGTAAGCAACAATATTTCGGTATACTCTTTTTTATTTTAAGAACTGTTCTTTAGCATCTGAGACCATAGGTTGTTTTATACATTGTGTTAAGATGGTGTCTTATGCCATTATTAAAGTCATTTGGAATAGAGGCATTTTCATAGTGTGAGCTATTATGTATTTTAAACTTTTATCAGTTTCAATTTTGTTTTTCAACATCCTTTACTTACATCATCCAAATATGCTGAAGAAATTCAGTTAAGAAAACTAAAGAGACTTGCCACATTCAACTGGCTCCATTAGTTTGCAAGGTATAGCTTATTACCATGGAAATATTAACCACATGTCAGTTACAAATCAGATGCTATGTAAATTATTTTAAAGCAATAATCTAAGACTCCAAAAACTCCTATGAGAGTGGTGACTTCTTTAAGATACTACAGTTTTATTATATGACCAAAATTTACTCTATCACAAAGTAGATAATCAGG
Organism: Zapus hudsonius; assembly: GCA_004024765.1. Classification (NCBI taxonomy): domain Eukaryota; kingdom Metazoa; phylum Chordata; class Mammalia; order Rodentia; family Dipodidae; genus Zapus; species Zapus hudsonius. Next base: position 58,430 of record PVHP010002846.1, on the reverse strand, counting down.
AACTTTGTAATTTACTCTTGTAATGGCTAAGGGAGAGTCATGACAACTTGATATCTTTCACTGTGTCTTTCTTAGGTATACTGTACGCATGATTGGTATATATCATTAGGAAGGATGAAACCTTTGAATAAAGAGAGTGGATACCATTGATGATAAAGGAGTTAGGAGATGTTAGACATTATAACATACCCAAGTCTATGAATTATGTGCCATGTGGTATACTCTAGAAACCTGATTCAACCTGGGAACTGCCAAGAAAGCGAAACAGTTTATGTAATCCTTCGTAGTCTCAAAGAGAAAAAAACTAATTAGTAAATAATGCAATATGATGTGAATTAGCAAGAAAGTAACCTGTTTTTCCTTTTCTATGTTTAAAAGACTAAAGTTATAGCAAGCAACAGTATGCACTATTGCTAATATTTAAAGATGCATTAGCTCCAGACAATTATCAAGTACAACAAACTTAAAATATGGTCTTAAGGCAAAAATTAGCAAACAAAAACACATAATAAAGTCATGTTTTGGACAACAAGATATGAAAAGACCAGCACTAGGGACATAATCCTTAGTTACAATCATGTGTAGCTAAGGATATTAAATGTGGAATGATTAAAGGTAATATAATAACCACACCATGTTATTTTTATGTTTACACAAAGTTCTGTTAAATTAGCTTTCCAATTGAAGAAGTTCTTTATTCCATAACATTTCAATGATTTTTCAATTAACCTCTATCTAAGCACATGGGTATGTAATTTGTGTATGTGTGTGGGCACATGTTTTAGAGGTGATTACATGTGGTGGCCAGAGATCAGTCTCAGATGTCATTCCTAAAATATGCTGTCCACATCTTTTGGAGACAGGATTTGCATTGATCTGAAGCTCACCAATTAGGTTAGATCATCCAGAAAATGAGCCTCAGGTATCCTTCTGTCTCTGCCTCCCCAGAGCTGGGATTATCTCAACAAACTACCATGCCCAGCATTTTATTTAGGCACAGGTATAGAAACTCAGGTCCTCATGTTTGCAAGGTAAGCACTTTAGCCACTGAGTTATACTCCCAGTTATTTCCATTGTTTTTGTGATTATTACTAATTTTGTATTAAGTAAAAACTGGGTATGGACACATCATGTGTTAGTACTACTATGTTCCTGGTCCCTGCTCCTTTTCCACTGAGGGCCCTCATTAGTGGGATTGCTGGTATTTACCATGAGATTGTGGGTTATGAGTTGTGATAACAGCAGCCAGCCATTGTGTGTGTGTGTGTGTGTGTGTGTGTGTGTGTGTGTGTGTGTGTGTGTGTGTGTGGGAGGTGGGAATGCCTCTGGATGTCCCTGCCACCTTGTGGCTCTTAAATTCTTTCTGCCCTTTCTTCTGAAAAATTCCCTGAGCCTTCGTTGGTGTGCTTTAAGTCTACTGTAATATTGAGCTCTCAACAGCTTCTGGATTTCTGCTTTGGTGAGTTTTGAGTATCCTCAGTGTATCTGCATCATACTGGTTCATGTTGTCAGGCTTGGTATGGAAGCAGCCCTCTGGGTCATCTCACCACTTCCTCTATGGTTGCACCTGGGCCCTAGCTGATTTGTGAGGGATTGTTGATCTCCTGCCAAGGAATCTTTTCTTGTCTTGCTGGTAAATTTTGGGTGTCCATGGTTCTTGCTGCTTTCTGTCAAAGAAAAACAGATTCTCCAACAGAGAGTGAGAAAAGTGTAGGGAAAAGGGGACAGACATTGTTAATTTAGATATTTTGATGGTGTAGCCTCTCTTTTGGCCAAAGATTAGTGGGAATTTCTCATTGGAGTCAAGAATCTTGGACTCCATAGGATTCTGACCTGGTTCTCAATATCATCTATGGGCTCCTTACCACTGAGCAGATCTCTTAGCCAATCAGAGAGACATTGATTACCCACCATGGCTGGATGCCACTTTTGCACAAGTGTTTGCATCTTGTCAGGCTGGTTGTTTTCATAATGCAGTGTCCCCTGCTTGATCACAATGTTGTTGGTCATTTTCTCCATCATTATGTGGGCTAACCATCTGGGAACTGGCTTCCTTCCAGATTTGCAGCCTGGTCTTTTTCTGTGTCAGGAGCATGTGATGTCTTCACCAATAGGATCTTACTTTTTAGCTCAGGTGGGTAATCAAGTGCTTTGACAGAAGCCTGTCTTGTTTTGGGGCCTTGTAGGTCTCTCTACTCAATAGTGCAAGTAACCGGGAATTACTTCAATTGTATTTTCAGAAGAAAGCAACAGTAAATTTTTTTCTTGCAAGTTATTGATTGGTATCTGAATGTAATAATAGCCAATCAACAATTGATTTCTAAAACTTAGTTCCTAAAATGGACTGGACAGCTAAAATACATTTCATGTGGAATTACAGGCTCCTGTCTTGTTATTTTGGCTAAGTCAGGTGTTGCTTATATGTTTACCAGTGGTATGGATATATGATTTTTAATTTCTATGAAAACCTTCTGAACCTTAGTTATGTGAAGAAGAGGTCCATTACTTGAGAGCCTATGCACTTAAACTACAGTGAGTTCTTGTATTAAGTAATTGAGAATAACAATCTCATTGCTCAGGTACATTGATGACATGAGGCTTCCAGATTTTGAATAGCTTCAGTACGATGTACCCTTTTAAACACAGAACCATTGCTATATGTAATGTGCAAGTAAGGTTGAAGTTGTTGGTACTTGTAAAGAATAGTGCACTCTAAAGATAAGTGGCATTAATGATGTTCAGAAAGCCCAAAATTTCAATATACACTTGGGGAAAATTAGGATTATGTCACATAAGTGCTAGAATATTTCCATTTAAGCTGGCTTTCTATATCATGTGAGGCTAGAAGGTAATTATCAAAATTGAAATAAATGAAACATGCATTTTAGAAAATAGTGAACCAATTACTCTCAAAGGATAGATAAAGGCTAGAGAATCTTTTAGCCTATTTACTCTAACACTCAGAGACTTTATTTCCAAAACTAAAGATCATTCCATAAATATTTATTAGTTTATAAAATGTGGATAGTTCCAGCTACAGAAGAATACTTGATACAAAATACCTTTAACAACTAATAGAAGAACACTCTGCTACAAAGTACATTTGTAGACATTCTCCAACACACTCTTATGAGATATTATTGTAACAGCACAGAGTACGTTTTCCAATAAAGCATATCAGTTTGTTAGTAATCCTTTGCAACAATGAAGGGCCTGGAAAAACACAACCAGATGTGTTACAGTATGGTGACTATATGTGAGTTCATATTGAAATAATTAACGTGTGTATTTATTAACTCATTTGCATGATTATTTTGCATATACATTTGGATGCCCCCTTTATGATGTCAATTTTGAGACTCCTTCAAATGGAAGAAAATATTTTGCTTCCTATGTGAGTACTCAAGCAAGGAATGGTGATCATGTTTTCCTTCTCTGTGCTTTCTCTTCTTTTTTCCCAATTATAACAACATTGTTACAGCCATTCCTCATATCATAAATGATGAATGAAATTGTGAATGGATGATGAGAGTTTAAAATACAAGAAACATAATAATAAAGTAATGCTGCTGTGCATTATGGTTTGGAAATATTTGAGTCTTTTAGGTCAGGGATATCCATTAAGACATTTGTGCAAAAAGAAGGTAAGAGGGGGTATCAGAGATCCGAGCACTAGTGTTTAAATACTCAAGTGGGGTTGGTTACTCTAGAGGTTCAAATTCCAATCCTAGTTGTTACTTTCTAACCTATTTGGTGATAATTGGTACATATTTAACTTGTTTTTGTTTTTAAAAAAAGTTCAAAAGCTTTCTGTACCAGCTTAAGTGATTTAAATTCTCAACTTTCTCCTGGTGCAGACATTTTCACTCAATTTAATATATTTCAAGCTCTTCCATAGGACAAGAGGCATTTATATATGTGTATGTATACAAGTGGGGAGCAATGTCATCCCTGGGGTGGAAGAAATTGGTGCATTGTTTTATACGTGGTACCTACTTAAAACATGTTCACAGTTCAGAATACTCTTTTTCAAGTGATGGCTATTTCTCCTGACAGCTAATATCTTAATGCATTATGAGGCTGTGATGGCTAACTGTATAGTGTTGAGATTAATAGCCAGTGGCACATATTTACACTACCTAGACTTAGAGCCAATGGTGGGATGTGTCACCTTAGTAAACTGCTAAACTTGTAAGAATGACTCTAATAATAGCATCTGTATCTTTAGGTTGGTATGAATATTAGATTAGTAGATAGATTAAAATACACAAAACTGGCACATGGTTACATATATAGATGTAGATATTTTTATCATCATTGACAAATATTCCCTTTAAGATGATGAGAAAGTTCCTCTAAGAGCAAGCTCTAATTGTTAACATTTTCCTTGAAATAAAGCTGCCCTAGAACATTGAAAACTTGAGCTTCTTTACAGTGAACCTTCCTATTTCCTTTACTAAATTCATCACAGAAGCTGGTTAGCATTCATTAAGAAATGATGGGCAGGGCTGGTTTTAATATCCAAAGTACTAGGCAGGAGAGGGAGACTCTGGCTTTTTTTCAGCTCTACTAATATATCTTCCTTACTTGCTTATATGAAAATATATTCAAGGCTTATATGCCAAACCAAATTATTTCCAAGAAATTTATAGCCTTGGCTTGAAGGAATATTTATGCTAGTGATTACACTGTTGAGTTGGTCACCCTTTATTACCTATATTAAGAGATATAAATGTAGTTTTTAAAATTATTGACTCTTAATATTTTCATATTGATCATAGAGAATACTTACTGAGCCACACTCAATTTATATCTGTACTTGCATACTTCCACCAAGGCGAGCCAGTTGTCAACATAATTAGGCGACTATGCTATGTTACAATACATACATTTCAAGTGGAAACTTTCTCTCTAACAAAGGACTATAAGAATAAAGGTCCATCTATTTTTTTAAATATATATTTATTGTCCATAATGAGTTACATTTTTTGTGGGCAAACCATGCATTGTTATCCCGAGTTCCCCAATTCACCCCCTCCCCATCCCTGATCAGTTGGATATCCTCCTCCGTGGGCTGCCTGTATTAGTCCTTGTGGCAAGGGATCCTGTATATCTTAGTACTAACCCGGTCTTCCTGGCCCAAGTCTGTTGTTACTGATGGGTGCCATGCCTCCGGACAGTCTCCCCCACCACGGCTCTCACAATCTTTCTGCCCCCTCTTCCGCTATTTTTATCCATAGGTTATATCCCACCAGTACACAAAAATTATTAAATATTTCCTCTCATACTTAATTCTAAAATAAATGTATGTTTCTGTCATTCTGTTAAATGTTTATTCCTTTTTTCAATTTTCCCAATTAAGAACTTACTTTTCTTTTTAGTTATTGTTCAGTGTTTTTTAGATAATGCCTATAATGGAGCAAACATTTCTTTGTGTTTTGCTGTTTCACTTAGCAGTAAATCCAGCAGCACTTTCTGTAGCTGAGTGGTAGAGCATTTGCCAAATATTTGATTGCCAGCATCAAAAAATTAAGTAACTAGTTGCTTAATTAATTAAACATAATATAGGAGGTGACTTCATAACAGGAGGTAGACATATGTGCCCTTGTGCCCTTTAAATGTCATAACACTTGTTTCCATGACTGTATATAATTCGTCACAAATAATGCCATGATTAATGTACTTATAAATTCTAAATATATATTTCTCAGGTTGTTTATTGTTTTGTGCTTTTGCCAACATGCCTTTAGGATGTATTCTTAAGAAGTGACATTGTTAAACCAATGAGCATGTGACAATGCTATTTTTCAAGATATAAAAAATTCCCTTCTAATTATTTACTCTCACCAGTGATCTACGAATGCTTACATTTCCCTGACGTTTCAACAAAGTGTGTTTCAAAGATTTACATCCTTGCCAAACTAATAGGTGAGAAATGGTACCTGAGTGTGGTTGTATGTACATTTCTTCTTTTGAGAAGGAAAAATACTTGAGCAGCTTATCATGTATAGCTAAGTGTTATTTGTTTTCTTTTGTGGATATATGCATATGAACACAATGAAATATTCAGCATATTGTAATATCTGGTACATTTCAGAGTGATCAATTTTTCCATGTAATTTATTTCTTTTTAAGAGAGCATTATATTACCTTTACTTTTTTTGAGGTAAGTTCTAGCTCTATCCCAAGCTGACCTGGAAATTGCTATGCAGTCTCAGAGTGGCCTTGAACTCATGGCCATCCTCCTACCTATGCTTCCTGTGTGCTGGGATTAAAGGTGTGCACCATCACTCCCTGCTGTAATTGATATTTTTGTCTCTATGGCTTTCTAGTTCTGACATATTTTTCCCTTGGGATTGAGCCCCAAATTTAACCTGACTGAAGATTTTCAAAGGATACCTGTCACAAGGATTCAGCTTCAGCTCTTCCCTCTTTCTTTGAAATTATCTGATGGACGCATATGCGCCTTGAGAGCTTTCTACATTTTGTTCCAATTTAGCAACTAAGATCATTTCTAATGGCCTCCAAAAAGGCATGAACATTATTCAATTTTGGTTTTCAACCTCTAGTAGCTCATCTTTTGTCTCCAAACATAAGGATATTATCCTTATTTGGGTGAGAAAGAATTATGCTAAAGGGGTGCTGCAAGGTTGTGAAATCTGTAGGAAATTCTCCAATCGATGTGTCAAAGGAAAAAATCTCACAATGATAATATTGTTATGTTGGTATTTACTATTACCAGGAAGAAAAAGCAAAAGCATGAAATAATGACAATAAGATCATAATGCGAATTCCATGGTGGAAGAATATTGAAGTTCATTGCATCATTGTTGCAAATTTTTAGTATAAATATTTCTCACACTGAATAGAAAATATGAAAATAAGTTAAAGATAAAAATAAAATAGTGAAAATAAAAGAGGAAAATGAAACTATTTAGATAGAGAAACAGAACAGATAAACAGAGAAAATAGTCTGCTTGGTTATTCATAAAAGAATAAAGCCAGTGACACACCAAATATATCCTAGAAATATACAATAGGATTTATACTGAAAAATTCAACAAAAATCATGAACAAAAAGGATGCTTTTCTTTTCTAGTAGTTAATGAGTTTTGAATTATTCATCATAGGTTGGAATTAAAATTCAAAGGCAACAGTCAGAATCCAAATCTGTTTGTTAGGCAGCTTACAACCTATGACAATTCTTTCATCCTGTGCATTTCTGCCAGAGACAGGTGAATACAGAATAAAAAATTTCATATCTTGGCCAATCTTTATGAATAAAACTTTATCAGAACATTTAAAAAGATAGGGTGAGTATACCTCATCATTTTTAAATTAGATGATTGCAGTTTGATGATGTCCAAGTATAATCTTTTTTATTTGGGACAGGAACTTGGAAGAATTAAAAAAATTGGAAGTATCGCTAATTTGTCTCTGTTTATTCTATTTGCTGTAATTTATCATGTTAGACTAACAGTAGTTTATCCAACACTTAATTTTGGCAAAGAAAGAAGTGAGGGTTCCATTGAAAATATTCATAACTTTTAATCGTGAACCAAGTTATTTAAGAATTTTATTTAATCTTTCATAATAATATTTTTAAAATACATTCTTCTTTACTTTCCCTTGTAAATGAGTTTGGAGTTATTAACAATGAAAGACAGTGTGACATACAAAGCAGTAACAGGCCAAAAGCATTTAAGGCTTCCTCTGACTCCAGTTATCTGTTACTATGTGCCCACATTTTGCACTTTGTTTGTTTCTAGGAAACCATCTGGTGTTGTCACTCTTGTTCAAACTTCCAGGTCCTTCAGAAGCATGCATTTTGCTTGATTTATTAGAAATATGGGCCTTTCTAGTACTGCCATCTTTGCACTATACGTAAGCCAATTGATCAGATACCAAGTCTGGCTGATGACGTCCACACGAGTGAGTGCCAGCCTCTGGTATTCAGCACCCTGCAGAAGACTCCTACCGCTGTATCTTAGCTCTTGGAGGCGATGCTGAGAATTGTGGAAGCTCACATATATGAATTCTCTGTTTACTACTCAGCCGCATGCCTCTGTATTTCCTTATCATCTGTTCAGGAGAGGAATACATCCTCCAGCAGGGCATCCTGGAATTTTGATTTTTTTAATTTGTTTCTGGTTTTGTTTTTTAATCTTATTTTTCAGAGTATCTGACTAGAATATAAGGAGGTGCACCCCACTGAAGACTACCACAAAGGCAACCTCTTTACTGATCCGCCAGTATCATTTTTATAGCCTCATCCAGGTGATGAGCATACTGGTAGAAAGTAAACTGTACATCTCATAGCATATGTGGCATTGGTGACTCAGTACATCAGGCCATGGAAATTCTTGGCACCTGCTGAACGATTCTTGTCCTGTGAAGGTAAAACCACAACTTGCTCAGAGTCCAGTCTACCATCCTATTACTTTTACTGAAATTAACTGAGTCACTTTTTACTGTTTATGCTTGAAAGGAGATCAAGTGAAATAAGCAAACCTTAGATTTATGTTTACTCTATGGTCAAGAGAAACATTGACACTATAGGCATAAGAAATATTGATGCCTCAGTAAGAATAGGAGCTGGGAGATAAAGAATCTCTGATGGCTTAAAATACAAGCTTATGAAGAGAGAGGGCCCTCAGTGGTTTGGGGGCAAGGACAAGGGAAATGGAGGTACCAACACAAGACTTATTCATGCAGTGTTTCTACTTCTGAACAATTAATAAATAAATGTATTTTAAAATTAAAACCCAAACAAGTCAATAACCTAATATCAAAGACTAAGAAATAAAGTATTGAAGAATTCTCAGATAGAAATATAATAAATTCTTTCTTAGTAGGCAAGGCTATATTTTTCTTGATGACAAATATTCAAGATTGTGATTTGAGTGATGTGCTTCTGGGAAGTGATGGTTAGAAAAAGGAGTCTGAAAGTCAGACACCTGTTTAATCATAGCACTCAGTGCATTCCACAAGGTCTAAGGCTTCAGCAGCTGCGTGAAAAGGTGGTGGCTGCAATCACATTCCATTGACACATTCTAGACCACTAGGACTTTGTGAGTTCTTTTAAGATGTGATCCCAGGGAAGTTTTGAGTCTACCTGTGTAATTCTCTAATTCAATCCATTCAGTTCATAAATATTTTTGAGCTTTCAGTATGTACCAGTTCTCTTCTCTGAATTTGGAGTACATTAGTTACCCAGTCTAGGCTTATCTACTAGCAAATAATAACAAATACAATAGATTATTTTAGGGATGGCTAGAATGTGGTCAGGGTTTATACACAGCAGAATAAAGGGCACAAGAAGTGAGTTGTATTTATCAGGTTTGAATATCACCTAAGCATTTAAAAGTGGTCAAAGTGGGGCTGGAGAGATGGCTCAGCGGTTAAGGCACTTGTCTCCAGTGCCTAAGGCCCCTGGTTTGGTGGCCTTGGTGCTCTCTCTCTCTCTCTCTCTCTCTCTCTCTCTCTCTCTCTCTCTCCTCTCTCTCTCTTCTGTATCTAAAATATTTTTTTAAAAAGTGGTCAAAGTAAAAAGTGAAAAGTGTTTGGGGTAGAAAGGCTTCATTGACTTTCAAAGTTCAGTGTCAAAATCTTAGCCTGACTAAGAATGAATGAGCAGCCCTGGAGGCTGAGAGACAAAAAGGCCAAGACACAGAGACAAATAGAAAGCTGGAAGGAACGTGGCAACAGAGCTGAGGATTGAGGAGCAAAATGGAGGTTCTACAGCCATGGGAGCAGTGAGGAGAAGAAGATGCAAACTTCAGGTGATATGTGCCAGGAGCTTTTTTCTTGTCTCTGTCCAGAATGATTCTGTTTTTGTCCCAAGGTACAAATTCACCCAGTAAATAATGTGATGTGCAGAAGATGGGTGTCTGGTTGTTTCTGAATACTTTGAACACTTTGTTCCACTGAAGTTCAGGAAAGAGATGAAGGAAAAGAAATGAGGTCAGCCAGCATGGTGGCACATGCCTTTAATCCCAGCACCCCACTCTGGAGGCAAAGGTAGGAAGATCACCATGAGTTTGATGCCACCCTGAGGCTACACAGTGAATTCCAGGTAAGCTTGAGCTCAAGTGAGACCCTACCTCAAAAAAAAAAAAAAAAAAAAAAAAAAAAAAAAAAAACAAGCAACAACAAAAAACCCCAGATGTCAATGAATGCCATTCTTTAGCCCAGGAAATGTGGTGCTAAATTACTTCTCCTTTGTCTTTTGGGTACTAGTTGCCCCAAATATTAATAGTAATATGTTTTAGTGAAAAAATAGTATTTAAAATTTACAAGTGTCATTTAAAAATAATATTTAATAACAAAATTAATGGATATGGCTAGATAAATGATGCAGTTAAAGAGTTAAAAGCTCTTGATTTCAAAACTTGTTGACTTAGTTCCAATTCCCCAGCATCCATGTAAAGGCAGATACGAAGTAGGACAAACATTTGATTACAGCAGCAAGAATCCCTGGAGTTTCCCAGGTACACAAAAAAATAAATAAATGTTTTAATTATGACTTAATGATGTTGAATCAATTAGAAAGATTATAATTTATGACCCCCTGAACACAGGAGACCACACTGCCCAATCCCTACTTTGTTATGAATTCAAATAAGATATTCAGGTATTTTTGCAAGAGTTTTCAGAACACTCAGATGTGTTGTTTAGGATGGTAAACAGTATTGTATATATATATATATATATATATATATATATATATATATATATTTCAAAACTGTTACTTTGTGTGTGTGCTCGTACGCATAATGAAAATTACTATTTATCATTGTGAAGTAAAAAGGGAAGACAGAGTGTATCTTGCTTCAAGTATATTGGGGAAAACTCTAAAAGTCCCTTATCTTCTTGTTCCCCCCATTTCTTTGAAGAGAGAATGATTATGCTTTTACAGCTGCACAACAAACAGTTCTTTGTTTCAGGACAATATGTTATCTCATAGTGATGGATACCAATAAATATACCCTATCAAATAAATCTAATCTGCCCGATAGTGTCTATCAAATATAGTAATGAGTGAAGTTAATTATTAAATGTACTATAGTGCTGTCTATTTTACAGATACTGAACCTGAAAATAAAACGATATTTTATCTCTGTTGATTGGTATGAAATGGTTATGGAATTGGTATTAGCAGTATTTTCTGTAGCAAAGAAAGTTTCCTCTCTTCAGTCCAAGGTAACAACTGATGAAATTATTTAAATACACCACAATCAACAAACTGAAAGCATTTTTAATTTTATGAGAGTATTCATATTCTGATGATGAATGTCTTTTTGTTAATTGAAAAGAAATTGAGAAAATTTTATATTTCAGATAAACCTGGATCTTTGGTAGAAAAGTAAAACATCTGTCGTAAAAATGTTACTTATGTTTCTAAATTTGATAAAATACTTTGAGGTGCATGAAAAGCTGACTTAATGTTACAATTATCCATCCTAATTATATGATTTATAACTGCGTTTGGTGCTAACATATCTTGTAGTTAGTGGGAAAATATTTCTCATTTAAAAATGATCATTAATGTGTAGAGAGCATATCCATTGGTTTTGCTATGCCACTGGGATAGAAGTTTTAAAACTCGAATCATTCGGCCACATTCCAGTGTGCGACTGAATAAAACCATTTTGTTAACAACACACGAGAATGATAATGCGTGTCCATTCACCAGCCTATTTCAAAATCTGGACAGTGCCATACTGTGTGAGAACAAGCCATTTGTCAGAGTGGTTCACAGACATCCTGTTAATCTAAATGTGCCTGGATGAAAGTACCAACAGTTTATTTCACCATTTCATCACTTGTGAAGCTTGCAGCCTCCGTGTTTAATCATTTTAAATGTGTAATTTAGCTTTGCTCCTTACATTCTCGTGGGTCCTCTGAAGCACGGAAAGCATCGCCGTCCTATTGCCTACCTATTCCCCTGTTCTCTCGTTGATTATAGATAACAAGGATGGCGTATATGAAAATACACAAGAGGGGGGTCTGTTATGCTCATAAATGTTTAGAATTAATATTTCTATTTTTATAATCTCTATAATTAAGTTCCAGCTCTCCTTGCATCTCCTTGGAGGATTTATAACATTTCCAGTCGTGTTTTGAAGCCATGATTGTTACCTCAATGTATAGACATCAGTGCTGACTTCTTTTTCCCACAGCTACTATTTTAGTATCAGGTTATAAATGTTGGTAAAGGTTAGCCCCATATTTAAAATGAGTACATTGCTAAGTCAATAAATAACATTATTAAATATTGTATCAGTAGTGTAGACAATGCAATAGTCTTGAAATACTGGTTTAATATTCTTATAAGAATGAGACATATTGCTCACCTCTACACTATCTTAAATATTCATATTTTTTCCTGGGAGCCAGTTACAGTCTCTGTCTATTTGAAACTTTAGGAAGCAAACTGGAAGATTTTAAACTTGACTTGATTAGATGCAATGACATCAATTTGTTTCTTTTTCTTTTTCCTTTTAAACTTTTTATTCATATTGACAACTTCCATAAATATAGAAAGTATATGATAATCATAATCCCCTCCCACTACCCTCCTTTTATCCTCCCAAATTTCCTCTCCATTTAATCTTTTCTCCTTTCCAACTAGTCTCCTATTTTGATATTATTATTTTAATATCTTTATAATTAAATATATGCATTGTATGAGCACAGCTTGTGAAGGTGCCTTAATAAGTATATGTAGACAAACGTCTACTAAAACAAGTTTGGTAGGAAAACAGGAGAGCTTTATAATTTATTTACCATTGTCGTTTTCACATTATCTTTTTTTTTTTTTGAGGTAGGGTCTCGCTCTAGTCCAGGCTGACCTGGAATTCTCTATGTAGTCCCAGGGTGGCCTTGAACTCACGGCAATCCTCCTACCTCTGCCTCCCAAGTGCTGGGATTAAAGGCAGCACCACGCCCGACTTCGTTTTCACATTATCTTGGCAATCTTTTAAGAGATTTTCTTGAATTGTGGTTTGTATTCCTTGGTTAGGTATCATATTCTTACTTGCACAGAATGAGAGGAGAATTATAATAATTGTTGCATACCTCAGCTTAGTGTAGAAGTTTTTAGCCAAAAATTAATAAGGTGGATGGAAGTTAGAAAACTTTTGGTTCTAAGCTAAGATCATCTCCAGTGAGCAATTTTCTTTCCAAAACTTAATGTCCCAATGACTCCCTTGTTTGCACAGTAGTTTCTCTAATTGATTTGTCACTTGGGGAACATTTGAAAAGAATGTTGCATATTTGTGCCTTTTAACAGTGAATGTGTCTAATGATTGACATAGGAATGACAAGCAATGTCCTTCTCATATTACCTATAGATTGGATTCCACTTCTCTCTGCTTCAATTCTTTGTGCATTTTATCTTTTATTTTTATCTCCTATACATTTTTATCCTTTTTGCCACCTTTTCAATTGGGTCATCCTATTCACTAATTTTCCTTTCTTTATATCACACCATTTTGTTCTTGTTTTGTATATGCACAACACATACTTGACATGGATATTTTATGGGTTCTTTTCCTATTTTAGTTTATGAATAATAATTCATTCTTTTTATAAATGTGTGTTTTGTGTGTGTGTGTTTGTATGTGTGTGTGTGTTTATGTGTGGCAAGTTTAATTTTGTCCATCCTCAGGCACATGTACTTTTATAAGGCACATATGTGCATGCTAAAAGTTGAACTTGGTCACTCTCAGGTCTCCTCAGGCCTTCCTGCTATACACTGAGAAATCTCTCCATATCTAAGAACACCATCTTTTAAAACACTCAAGTCAACCTGCTCATAACTGCTATAATCTGATTATGCATACTGATCTTGACTAGTCGGAGATGTCTGTCAATAAAAATAGCATCGAACATCATCTTACGGCAAACAGAAGTATTACTGTTCCAAGGTATTATTTAATTTTACATTTCCTTTTTATATGCAGTTATTACATAAAAGTTTAACAATCTTCTATATCCTAGGACATAATCAAGGTTCTGGGTATGCAGTTTTAAGGCATAGATATTCAGAGTTTAACTCCTGATCATTGAGAGTGTTTACACTAGCTGAGGAATTATATAAATGCACTAATGGGGACTCCCCTTACTCGCCTCCCCCAATACACACACACACACACACACACACACACACACACACACACACACACACACAAACACACACACACTGGGTTGGCAGAAAGGAAACAAAAACGAGTTATAAAGGTGACTATTATAATCTGCTTGCCCAAATCCCTTCCATTTATGAATTTCTGCAGCTTACTGCAGCCTGACTAGTCCTAGCTGAATCTCTCCCTAGCACTGTTGAAAACTGTAGGTGATCTTTGTTTGCGTAAGATTCTTTGATCTCCCAGAAGCCTATCCATGCTTAATTTTTATTTTCTAAATACAAATTAGAGATTGCACACTAAATCCCTCTCCTCTGTTCTGGAAAATTTTTAAACTTGAGAATGGTTTGTTGACCTCCGACATGCTGCACAGCTGCACTGAGGTACAACTTCTGTCTCTGTTCAGAACTGCCTCCCTCATCCCACCTCAGCACTGAGGCTGAAAACACTTCCTAATAAACTTTGTGTTCTTTACTAATGTTTTAAGCTTGTCTGTTCTAGAAGACCAACCAGAGACACTAGTGTAACTTACCGACAATTTTTGAGCTTTTCTATTTATATTAATATTGATGTAATTTGATCAGATGTTACTAGAGCCCTCAATTAGAGGACTTAGGCAGAGAGTCTCAAGAAATCATGTATGTCCAAACTCTCAAAAACTAAAAGGAGGCCTGGAGAGATTGCTCAGTGGTTAAGGCACTTGCATCTTGATCTGGAGTTCATTTGCAGCTCCTAATTCTCTATGTGTGTCTCTCTCTCTCTCTCCTGTATCTTGCTCTGCTTGCAAATATATAAAAAAAATAAAAAATAAATAAATAAAAGACTTTATGGTGAATAATTTAAACAGACATCAATTAGGGTAGCAATATTGGAAAGATGAGGGGACGAGTATCCTCAGCTCTATCTTTGTGAGTACTGACATTAGCTCCCAAATTAGATAGAGGAGGGATAGCAAGGAGTTGGTAAGAAACATGGATAGTTAATCAGTCTTCTTCAAACTGTGGTCTGGTTGTAATCATTACTGCCTAAAAGGTAGACTTAACTCTTGTCAAAAGATGTTCAACTGTGAGACCTCCTAATCTGGAATCCAAAGTAAACAAAGCAGAGGAAAAGGATAAGACTCTGTTTGTAGCAATACCAGCCGATAAATACTTGTTACATGTTGTGTGCAGAGAAAATTCAGGCATTAAAAACACTGGGGACACCAAAATATTATTTTCTCATTCAGTGTATGTAAGCATGGATAATAAAGATATATTTTATAAAAAAAAAAACAAAGAAGAAGAAAAAACACTATAGGATGAGAATATGTGAATCTCCCACACAATAATCTATGCAATAATCTCTTAGTTAAAATTATGTTGATTGATTGGCTGTGGTTATAGGTCTCTCACTTAACCCGCCACTCTCTCAAGAGTATGGTTTAGGGTCCAAACGATCAGCCTGGGAGGTTCATCTCTTGCTAGGATGTCAACCATCCGCTTGTGTCTCTTCCGTGAGGTTGGCATGACCATGTCTCTCTCACTGCCTTCTGCAATATATAAACAGAGTCTCTGTCAGAGAATGAGATCAGTATAGGTTAACTGAGATACACATTTCTAATTTGACAAGATTCTATTGGGATTAGCCTCTCTGTAGTTCTCTGGGAATTTCTCCTTGGAGCCCAAGTTATTGGTTCCCATAGGGTTTTGGGCTAGGTCCCACTTCCAGTTAAGGGTTTCTTGTCACTGAGTGGATTTCTTGGCCAATTTGAAAGTGTTGATTACTCCCCAGTGGTTTTGGAGCCTGTATTGCACAAGTAATCTCTTCTAGGCTTGCTGTTCTCTTCCAGAGGGGAGTGTATTGAGCCTTCTTATGGTAACAGTCTGCAGTTTATATTTCTGTGGTTTCTGCTTTTTCCAAATATCATTGACCAATTTCCTCGGGCAGTTTTATGATAACTCAATGAGACAGACACGGATTTCCAACACCAACCAAAGCAGAAGTACAGAGTATTTTAAGATCTCAACAATAAAGCAGATTTAAAACTCACCCATTATGACTCAGGGTACTGAGTGGAAGAGGGGGTGGAAAGAAAGTAAGAGCCATGGTCGGGGAGAATATCCAGAGACATTTCCCCCCTCAGCAACAACACACAAAGGGCAGATGGACCTAGCTGACTACTCGCTACCCATAACCTCCCAAATCACAGGTTGATCCAGCATCCCCACTGAGAAGGTTACCCAGTGTGTTGGGGACAGGGAGTAGGGAAATGGGATACAAACACGATATTTGCTCATACAATGTATCTAATTTTAAATAATATATATAGTTGAAATATATATATATATATATATATATATATATATATATTTTATATATATATATATATATATATATTTTATATATATATATATATATATATATATATATATATATATATATATATGTATAGTTGAAAGAAATAATGCAAGTAAGTATTAGTTTGGATGAAGTATTTCATATAAACTATAGATATACACTTTACAAGTAAGAACACCTAAACTCAAAGATAGCTAGATAGATATAGATAGTTCAAAGATAGTTATTTAGGTCTTGAACACTTCGATTATTTTGATTAAAATTTTACAAAATGAATCCTGTATATCCTGTTGATTTTTAGTCTCGAATATGTAGAACAGTTTTCACATAACTTCAATGTGTTCTTTCCTAAAAAAAACTTAAGAGAATAATTTAGACTACATTTTAGCATGCATAAAATTTGGATTTTGCATGAACCTGTCATATTGTTACATTATTTTGAGTCTTTATGCAAAATGCTTCAGAAATTTTTGTTATTTCTAGCTGAAAACCAAACAAGGTTTAAAATGAAACATCAAGTTTGACAAAACTTCATAGCATCTGATGAAAAAAGATTACACCAATCTGTGGAAAGGATTCCCCTCTTCTGGTACAGTTATAGCTAAGTATTTACAGAGAGAGGCTGAAAAGGTCCCTATGGGATAATGCTGAGAGAGCAGAAGCACCATTCTTGTATGGAGGCTGCTTGGAATTTAATCCCTGGAGAAGATTTTAATTATGGATATGTGTGCTGCAGAAATACATATGCATAGCTGTCCTTCAGATAAGGACAATTCTATCCATGAAACAGAATTCTATCCATGATTCTTACCCATGACATGTTTATATACATACTTTACTGTGCCCCTCTTCTCCCTGTCTCTCTCTCTGTCTCGCTCTGTCTGTCTCTCTGTTTCTCTTTCTCTCACTCCACACACACACACACACACACACACACACACACACACACACACACACACACACACACTTCATTTAGAGAGGTCATTTTGAAGTGTTTTATAGATGCTCCAGGTGTAAAAATATGTGTAGATAAAAGCTCAGAACTGAGTCTTTTCCCGAAACTGAGGGTAGCCTAGTCCACATCCCCTCCTTAGGTGCATCATACATGCCAAATGATTCCCTGTTGAGGTATCAAGTTTCCATTCCCTTCCCTCAACTCATGAATATCAGGAAAGGATACTTCCATCTTCAGAGCTTTTAGGGATTGCCTGATACTTTGATCTTCATTGCATCAGCAGTTCATTTCTCCCTCTACTCTGCTCTGTTTCTTTTCTCCTTTTCTGGCAGCACTTCCTAGAGTATGCAGGCAATGGTTAATTTTGTGTTCTATTTGACATGTCTAGCAATCCACAGTAATATTGGGTGGGTCTCTGAGGTTGCTTATAGGAAGGATTAACTGAAGGATGAGATCCCTCCTCCAGAGTGAACCCTTCCTCCATTGTGGGGGCCCTCTCAGTAGGGGGGCACAATGCAAGGAAGCTCCAGGAAGGAAATCTATCTCTTCCTCCTGCCTGTGTGCTGGTGTGCTTGTGGTGTTGCTCTCTCTCTCTCTCTCTCTCTCTCTCTCTCTCTCTCTCTCTCTGTCTCGTGTGTGTTTGGACCTGTGAAAGGGGGGCTGCCTCTTTCTCCATTGTAGAACTTTACCTGGATCTGTACTTCAAAAAATAAATCCCTTCCTGCCATAACTGTTCCTGGTTTGGAGGTTTATCCTATTGGCTGGTGGCTGACTATGACAGATTTTGTACTGGGGTAGAGTTGCCAAAATGATTCTGACCATGTGGATTTTGATCTTCTGGAACTTGTATGCTGGAGGAATGGACATGGACTTCTACTTAAAACTGAAGATGCCTTCTAGAGATATAAGGCAAGTTTTATGGACTATTCTGGTGAGAATTTGAAAATGCTAATTACAGGGAGAATTGCATTTGGAGGCCTGGTTTATGAACTTTCTCAGGGGAAGAAGTGATAACAAAGTACTTTATTGGAACTATGTTCCTGGGGTATGGTATTTCCTAGTCTTTTATTCCTTTCTGCATTACTAAAAATTTATTAAAATATATTCAGTAGACAATGAGAATGAACTTTTGTTATGATGGCAGAGTAATGAGATGTTTGATATATCTGTGATTCTCCTTTCCCGATATTTTTGTCTGTTACATATTATCACATCTATAGCTCACTTCCCAATATAATTCTCTCTGTGTGTACAGGGGTGTTGGGCATTGATTCCTACAATTTCAGTCACCATATATAAAATTAAAGATAAATATTCTAAAAGACATATAATGTTAATGGGTACAATTGCATCCAATAGGGATGTAGATAGTGCTGTATGTTGACATTGCTCTTATTCTCAGAAAAGACTATTTTCCATAACTCTCTTTCTGCAAGGGATTTTAATAGAGGTGAGATTGTTATCCAAGTCATCCACCTGAATTCTATCAATGTCTTGCCCTATCCTAATATATATATATATAGTTGAAGTGTCTACTTAGCTGTATGTTTTTTGAATTAGTTACAGTTTTTTGTTGATAATGGCTTTGTACTGAAATTTGGTTACTAAGTTTCAAGTAGAACACTGGAGTGATATATATGATTTCTTCACCCAGGTATGTTCCAGGTCATTTAACATCACTTCCAAATCTATTCGTAAAGCATTCACATAATTTTTACATAAGCATTTACATAATTTACATAATTTACATAAAGGATTTATAGGCCTGGACCACCAGGCCCAGCAAAGAGATAATGTTTTTCAAGATACTACTTAATAAGCTTATAGAGCTGGGTCTGAATCCTGTCTAGTTAGAGACTTTCTAGTATATGAAAATCACCTTTTATAAATAAATCATCATGTTTTCATGTGTGTGGGCACATCTGTATGCGTTTACATATGTTTTGGGGGATTGATGTTGGGTGTTTTTCAGGAGTGCTCCCCTCTTGATCTTTTGAGGCTAGCACTCTCATTTGAACCCCAGAGCTTGCTGATTCAGCTAGTCTATCTAGTCAGCTTTCCCTGAGGCTCCTCTGTCTCTGCCTCCCATGTGATGGGATTATAGGAGGTTACTACACCAGTACAGCATTTATGTAGATGCTGGATCTGATCTCTCATCTTCATGCTTACACAGCAAAGACTTCATCCACTGATCCATCTCCCTAGCTCCAAACTTCAACTCTGTAGAGAATGATCTCTCAAAAGCAAAATAATTTCTCATCAGCAATGAAATATTTAGTCACAAGAGGACATTATGTAAATATCTACTCTGAGCATAATCTGCTGCTCCCCTGTAAACTGTGACCCTCAGTCAGCCTTACCTTTCCTTCCTTATATTGCTCCACACTTGCAGTCCATCCCCATGCCTGGGCCACTTCACTCCCTCCATTCTTAAGGTTCTTGATTATATTCCTTACACTGTTGGAGCCATACCACCTTCTAGAGCTCACTTCTTAAATTAAAACTCACTTAGTAATTTCATATCTCTCACTAGAGGGACTGCCCCTGTTAAGTCTACTTTTTCATATTTTCCAAAGATGAACATATTCAACCCAATATAATTATTTGACTGCTTAATCTCTGTCTATCTTGACTGTGCTCATGAGGGTTGAAACGATATTGGCTATTTAGTTCACTATTTTCTCCACCACACATTTGAATATACAAACAATTATAAACCTTGAGTTCCCATTATTTCTAAAAGGAATGAGTGTCTAGGGGATTGTGTAAAATTGGTTATGAAGATGTTATTCTTTTTGTTTTGCAAAATAAAGTAGAAGTGTTGTCAGAAAATTATTCTTCTCTCCTTGTGTCTGTCTCACTATCATTTTATATATTTTTATATTTCCCTAAGATAAAACTCTGCTTTCTCCTCTGACAATACAGGTTTGCACCAAGTATTAGTTTAGAGGATTTTTGAATCTAAAATGTATTGTGTGTTTATGTGTAGCTCTGCGGGTACATTGCTCTCAATTTAGGCAGGATTACTGATAACATTCCTTTGATAGAAGAAGTTAATTTTTCTTGCTGCAATTTATTTGCTCTGTAAATATCAGAAAACTCACTATTCAGAGGTTTCTTAATCTCTTGCCAGTTAAAATGACAGTTTATGTGGTGGGAATGGTGGCACAAGAGACTGTCATTTATTTCCACAAGGCTTATGTAATGGACAGAGTGCAGACAGAAGATAAAGTTGACTATTTGTGCCTGGGATACAGAATATTTTAATTGCAAATTCTCCAGTGGAGAAATTCTTGTCACTACCTTAGAGGAGAATAAATAGATCATATCCCTCTTATTTCTGCATGCATACTTATGAGTTTTATCAGAGAATCAGGATAGGCATTACTGAGCTCCATTTCTGTGCTTTCTATCCCTGCAAGTGTCTTAGCTAACTCATTACCTATAATATATCTTCTTGAAGGGAGTAGAATTTGCTACTGATGACATTTTTGCCATATCCAAATACCAAGTTTTCACCAAGGAAAATGATTTGCAGAAATAAAAAAATACAGCAAATATTATGATCTTAAATACAAAACCTCTTTTGTTAGGTATTGTGTTATTGTTATGTGGAATTAGAGGTGTGATCTTATATTTTGTTTATTAAATTATAGTGCTTATTAAATCTTAGGTACCACTCTAAGTATTAACTAGACGAACCCTCACAGTGAGTTATAAGAAATTTTCATACTTTGAAGAGAAAACTGAGTAAATGGGGCATAATATATTTTCCAAGATAACTGCAGTTATATCAATTACTTTTCCCAGTAGGTAATTTGACACTTTCTACTTGAGACATAGGGATTACCCTATATCCCTGTAGACCCAAGGCCTCGGTGGAAATGACTGATCACCATGAAGTGTGTGTTCATAGAAACCTTGTTATGGTGCTGCAATGAAGCTACTCCCCAGGGGAAGGTACTGGTTTATGTCCAAGTCATCAGCCACAGCATGATCCCAGCAACACACATTCTACAGCTAGACATGCAGAAAAGGCTCCCCCAGTGACTATGATCCAAATACATTTTGTACATATATAAAAAATTTCCAAAACAGAGGAGGGACTAGTTGGGAAGAAGGTCCTCAGTTGAGGTGGCATACAGGGGGGCAGGAAAAGAAAGCACAGAGGACCAGAGTATGATCATGAATACTGTATTGTATGTAGATCCTTTTGATAAAATATATAAAAATAAAACAAATGGGAAGCATCAAAATACTTAATTACAACAATTTTATTATTATGCGCATTTTCACAAGTGAATATACATGAATAGTGCGTGTTTGAACATGTGGTTCGTGTTTTTACCAAATTTGAGAATGGAAGAGCTTCAAGATGATTGGCAGGCAAGACAAATATTGCCAGTGCAAACTGCAACTAATTGGATTAAATTCTGTCAATGATGGAGTGCATTCACTAATCATTATTTTTGGGTAGCAAGGTGGAGGTGTGAAAAGAAGTTCTCTGAGTTATTTTCAATTTAAACCAAAAAAATTCATGACAGTAGTGTTACATGGATACATGTGTATGTGTACTGAGGTTCTGTCTCTGTAGGCAGAATATCCTAATTTGAGATTGTCCATGATTTTAAAATAATGTGCTAACTCAATATTATATTGTCTATGATTTAGATCAACTTGTATAGTTTTTTGAGTATATTATTTGATTTAATATTCAATAACATATTTTGATATATCAAATAGTAATCTCCAAGGACATAAGTTTCCCAGTATGTTGACAATTTTATGTGATATACTCATATGCTTTAATCTCTTAAAAATGTAATAACCTTGTTTAAAAAATTGAGAATTAAAAGAAAAATGTTCACCATTATATTTCAACAACTATAGTAATATTTTTACGTCATCACTATAAATTTGTTGGTACACTTTATCATAAAACAGGTGATAGCAAGATAAAAAGTAGAAAAAAGAAATCTCAACTACAAATAGCTAGAACATATGGCTATTATTTCATGTGCTTAGGCAGATCCTAAACTAAGTAACTCAATATCAACAATATAATAACCAAAAAATATTTAAAAATGGGCAGCCGATAGGTTTTGTTAATGTAGAATTTGTCTCCTTTTCTAAGCACTTTAGTCTTATAAAGTTTCTCAAACTAATAATTATCCAACCTGTGATTGGGGTAGACTTTGAGGATTCCAAAAACAGGGTTTCTTAATTTTCTTTTATCTGAAAAAATCCATTTGCTGATCAAAACAAACATACAAACAAACAAACAAACAAAAAATCATGGTATTCTCCAGGATTGTGACAGTGCAAGAGTGGTTGGAACTACCTAGCTACAAAGATTTTTCTTATTAATGAATTTATCTAGTTTCCTCCTATTATAATTATTAATCTAGTTTTCATATGAAACATTTGTTGATTTGAATAGTTTTGGGAACAGAAGTTAACTATTTTCAGAAGAATTAATTTAAATTTAACAGATGAAATAAATGCATTATAAGCACGATTTTTAGAGGACAGTCTTGCTCATGTTCTTAAAAACCATAAATAACCAACTTTAGTAGCATATTAACAAACAAAGTGTACAATGTGAGGGACCAGGGCAGGATCCAGTGCTCAGCACGGCATTCTACAATGTATGAACTTCTAGCCGAGGTTTAGTCTGCTAGCTGACCTTTCATTTGCAGTAAATCCTTGTTAAAAGAATGAATCAAGTTTACGATGTTGATTCAGAGATAAAATTGTACACAATGAAATATTATTTAAAGGACACATTTGTCTAAGAGGGAAAGTGGTGCCCATGTTAAACATTTTTGAAAATCTGACAGAATTAATGAAGACATCTTTATGTCACTGTGTTTATGACATTATTTCAGTCAAACATAAAATAGGTGCTATCACATATAAGACTCAGTAATCCATTGACTGATGGTTAAGTGTTATGTCATATTTTTAATGCTCTGGTTGTTGGATTTTAGGAGTCATTAAATATTTTAGTAATTAAAATCTATTGTCTTATTTATAGGAATATGCCCTATGAAAATTTTACAACATACAGTAAATAAGAAATTAGCTGGAGTTGCTGAGTATCTTTAATTTGCTCCTTAGATACTTCACTCTGCAGTGATGATGTTAACATTTGCAAGATATCACTCAATATAATACCATACATTAAAGAATCTTAAAAATATCTGAAGATATGACAGATATGCTAATCCATTAGCATTGAATATTACACATCTTTCTTCTGTATGTATTCATTATGGTATCTTTCTCAGTGATGTGTTCCTTCTTTGCTGCCATTAGAACAGAGGCATAGATTTCTTCCATATAATTATGAGGAAGGGACAGATTGTCTATAAACACAAAGAGAAAGCCGCATATTACATGATGGGGAACGTCTCCTATAGAAGAGAATTCTTTAGAGTTTTGCATATATATATGTATTCAAAGATTTTATAGGCTGTACATTTGTTAGTACTGTCCATCATAAATTCATTATAAAATATGAGGTAGCCCATTAAAATAATGATGCCATTGTGTACCCTATTCTTAATCTCAGCATTGTACAGCCTATAGTTATGCATGTGGTTGTTAATTAATATTTTATATACTAACATAAAATAAGGATTTACTGACTTTGGAATTAATATTTGAATAGAAATATATCTTTATTCTGTTGTAAACTGTCTCATAATATGGTGTAAGAATGAAGAGGACTTGTCATTCAAGTTATCTGTACTTTATCTTCAAAACAGTGACAATGCTTATTTCATGTTGCTCTGAAATTTAATAAGAAGGTATGTGTTGAATGCTTAGCATAGCTTCTGACAAAGTTAGGTTTCAATAAGTATTAATTTTCTTCAGGCATACAATTTTCTAGAAGGTGAATTCCACACACACAGAGACACACACACATGCACATTATAGGCAATGTAATTAATAGCAGGTGCTGCTTACACCTCAAAGTCATAGTTGTAGGAACATTATATATTCTATAAAAGCCAGAGGATAAAAACAACATCTTTAATGCGAATATGCTGAACTAACTTGTGAAAGCAATCTTACTACTTGGCAATATATTATAATAATAGTAATTTCCCTATGAAATTGCAAACCTTTTCATCAAAGAACAGTTCCCTTATCTTTAACTTTATAAATCACTGTATATACTATGCCCTCTACTTGAAAATAAAGATGTTCTTTAGTAGAAGTTGAAATTTATGATGTTGTTACTTGCAGCACTAGAAAAAAAAATGCTCAAGAAATGTGACTGCATTCGTAAAGTAGGACTAAATACTTACCTCAACATAAAAATTGTGATAGAAACTATGAGATGATCTTTCTGACAGCTGGTTGCTACTATCTTGTGCTCAGTTGGTGTCGTGTGAGGTCAATGATGCTGATTTGTCAGTATACGGCCCGTGCATCAAAACACAGCCTTTCAAGCTGCTTTCCTTATGCAATCATTTCATGTAACCAGATATCATTGATGCCACTGGGTCCACAAATCTTCCAATGGGAACAAAGGTGCCACTGCATTATTCAAATTAAAAGACCTCTTTTCTCCAGATGGACTACTGGTCATTCAGAAGATATTTTTTAAAGATAAATTTAGGGCTGGAGAGGGCTCAGCGGTTAAGGCACTTGCTTCCAGTGCCTAAGGCCCTGGGTTCAATTCCCCAGGACCCACATAAGCCAGACCCACAAGGTGGTAGCCCTGGTGCGCTCTCTCTCTCTCTCTCTCTCTCTCTCTCTCTCTCTCTCTCTCTCTCTCTCTCTCTCTCTCTCTCTCTCTCTGTATCTCTGCTTGAAAATGAATAAATAAAATATTTAAAAAAGATAAATTTACATTTGCTCTTTTGATTTTTTTCTTTCTAATCATATTTTTAAAAAAAGGACCATACCTGCAACTCCTTGTCCAAGTCATTGGTTCTTTCCCACACTGAGCTGTTGATCAAAGAGACCCACAAGGTCCCCAAAACAAGATTTGACAGGATTCTGTCAAAGCTCTTGAATACCTATCCCAGACAAAAGGTAAGATCTTATTGCTGAAGAAACCACAGAAAAACATGGAACAACACTTACAGTCGCTGTGAGATCCAGAATGGTAACCAGACCGCAGATGGTAGTAAGTAAAATGCTGGAAGGCACTACATAAACTGCCAGGGAAAATTGGTCAATGATATTCAGAGAAAGCAGAGACCACTGATATAAAATGTAGACTGCTGCCATGAGAAGGCTGAACACATTTCCCTCTGGCAGAGATCAGCAAGCTAAGAAGTGATCACTTGTGCAATAGAGGTGCCAAAACATTGGGGGGGATCAAAAGCTTTTAAATTGGCCAAGAAATCCACTCTGTGACAAGGAACCCTTAACTGGAATTGGGACTCAGGGCAAAATCCTATGGGAGCCAAAAATTTGGGCTCCAAAGAGAAATCCCCATTACCAGACAACTACAGAGAGGCTAATCCCAATCGAATCTTGCCAAAATAGAAATGTTTATCTCATTTAACCCAAATTTATCTCACTTTCCAATGGAGATTCTCTTTGTATTTTTCAGAAGGCAGTGTGAGAGCCGCAGTCATTCCAACTCTAACAGTTTGTCTACAGGCAGAGGGCTGACATCCCAGCAAGAGATGAACCACCCCTGTCCTATTGTACAGCCCCCAAACGGAAACTTTGAGATAGTGACAGGAAAAGCAAGATACCTATAACCACAGCCAATCAGTCAACCCAGGATAAATCATCAAGGCAGACACCAATGATTTTCAATACAACCTAAAGCAGAAGTACAGAGACCCTTAAGATATCAACAATAAAGCGACTTAAAATTCACCCACCATGACTCAGAGAACTGAGTGAAAGAGGGGGTGGGAATAATGTAGGAGCCATAGTGGGGAAAGAATGTCCAGAGACACTGCTACCCTCAAGAACAACACACAACGTGGGGGTGGGGGGCCTGGCTGCTTCCTGTGATACCCATAACCCCCTAGACCATGGATTGATCCAGTATGCCCACTAAGGAGGATACCCAGTGGATTGGGGACAGGGAGGAGGGAAATGGGGATACCAACACAATATTTGCTCATAAAATAGATCTAATTTTAAATAATAAAGATTTAAAAAATATTTATTTCTATTATTAATGAGTAGAAACTCTGTATGTGATATAATACTGAAGTCTTGTGTTAGTACCTTCATTTTCCTCCAGAATGCTCCATGAGATCCAGGGTTATGAGTTGTGCAAGCATCAGACCTTTTCTTTCTTTCTTTTTTTTTCTTTTGGTGGGCTGTGGGGGCAGCAATGTCTCTGGATATTCCTCCCACCATGGCTCTTACATTCTTTCTGTCCTCTCTTTCTCAAAGCTCCCTGAGCCATGGTGGGTACCCTTGTGCAAGTTGTCCGTCTTGCTGTGAAAGCAGCACTTTTGTGTTTCACCACATTCTCTGTGGCTTCACCTGGGTCCTGGCTGATGTGTTAGAGGATGTTCATCTCCTGTTTGAGAGTCAACTATCATTTCAGGTCTTATTGGTAGAATTGAATTGTCCACTGTTCTGGCTGCTTTCAGATACATACAGATTCTCAAATGGAGTGTGAGATCAACATAGGTTAAAATGGGACAAAAATTTAATTTGTCAAGTTTATACTGGGTGTAGCCTGTCTTTAGGCCCACTGTTAGTGGAGGCTTCCCCTAGGAGTCTGGGGTTTTGGTCTCTAGAACAATTTGTTTGGGATTCCATTTCCAGCTAAGAGTTCCTTATCGCTGAGTGGATCTCTTAGCCAATCAGAGAGCCCTAAAATACTCTCCTAGTTTAAGTAATTATCACACAGGTGAGTAAGTCTTGCCATGCTGGTCTCCATCATAAACCAGTGTCCCCTGCTTTCTCCCAACATCTTGGGCCAGTTTCCCATGGCAGCTAGCCAGCACTATATGAACTAGCCATCTGGAAACTGGCTTCCTTCCAGGTTCCTGTGGGGTCTCTCTCTGTTGTGTGACAACAGCCTATGGTGTCTTCAGCAATAAGGTCTTATCTTTTACTCAGGATGAATAATCAAGCGCTTTGACAGTAGCTTGTCTTATCTTGATTTGAGGACCTGGTGAAGTATCTCTGATCAACAGCTCAAAATGGGAAGTAACCGATTTCTGGCACAGGAGGTTACAGGCCAAAATCAATTGTATTAAGAGTTAGAATACATCCCACCCCATTCAGTGCCCTTCTTACCAGACAATACCCCATATTTCTCTAGAGGGTGATATTATTTAGCCTACTGTCCAAGAGTAAGGATTCTATGGTATCAATTCATTCTGGATTTAGTTTTGTGTATATCTCCCTCCCCCTTCTTCCCTCCCCCCATTCCCTTCCATGTCAGGTTTGCTTACTGTTCAAGCTTCACCTGATCAGAAACCACATATGAGGGAGAATATGAGTCATTTGTCTCTCTGTTGTTGTATGAGTTCACTAAATATGATCTGTTCCAAGTTCACCCACTTTCCTGCAAGGTTCATTGTATGATTTATCCTTACTGCTGAGTAGAATTCCATGTTGAATATTTACCACAACTTTGATATCCATTCATCCAGTGATGGGCTTTTGGGTTGATTCTAATTCTAGCTAATGTGAATTGAGCTGATGTAAACACAGTTGAGCAAATGTCTCTGTATTGAAGAGGGGAGGCTTAAGGGTCAATGCCCAGTAAAGGAATAGCTGAGTCAGTTGATAGCTCTATATTCATCTTTTTAAGTAGCCTCCACACTGATTTCCAGAGTAGTTGTACAAGTTTGCACTCCCACTAACAGTGAATGAGCCAATAATTATTTTTGGTAGATTTTCTAATGATTGCCATTCTAACTGGAGTAAGGTGGAATCTCAGAGTTGTTTTGAATTTCATTTTTCTGATAGTTAAGGGTGTTGAACATTTTCTTAAATGAGAATTGGCCATTTGTGTTTCCTCCTCTGTGAATTTCCTGTTCAGTTCACTGTCCCATTTATTGAGTGGGGTGTTTGATTATTTATTACTTAATTTTTGAGTTCTTTTGAATTTATTTTAATTTCATTTTGCTTCTATTTTTTCATTTCTTGGGCTATTTTGGAAAAATCATTTTTCTGAAAACATTAATGAGTGTCTTCTTATTTGGTATAAAATCTTCCACATTTATATTTATTTGTATGTTTCTCATGTAACTATCTTATGGTGTTTATAGAAATAATCTTTAACTAAATAAAACCTTGAGATAGCTATTGTTTGATTCAGGAGCAGCTTATATTGAAGATTATTTTTATTTTTCTGATGTTAAATTCTTGGAATTTAAACAACTATTCCAACCTTTCTTAACTTATGATATTTCTCTACAAAAAGATTTCTTTAACAGTCTATTCTTGATCAGTAGGGAAACTGTTAATTATATTTCAAATTCATTTTAACACAAATGCATTTTCTAAATATACAAAATGAAGTTGGGGCAGCCACACAAGTGCATTCAATGAAGCAAATCTTCTGGCCATGGAGGAATGACAGCTCACACTTCCTTTCAGTTGGTCTGCTTCCTTCAAATTTGGGAACATGATTCCTTCAACTACTCTAAAGTGAACTGTGTGGGCTCCTTTCTGTTTACCATCAGATCTCTCTGCAGAGAACTTTGCTGAGATGTTTTTTAAGCATACTACAACCCAAATCAATTCTTCCCCATTTTACTCTCTAGTCTTACATCTCACATACACAAATCATGCTCAAATTTCTTTTTGCTCACCTCTTCTCCTATTCCATTTTTCATCACAAGTGTTTCCTCCAAGAAATTGCTTGTGCCAGGCATGTTGGCATATGCCTGTAATCCCAGCACTCAGGATGCAGAAGTAGGATCACTGTGAATTTGAGACTAGACTGAGAGAAACTATATAGTGAATTCCAGGTCTGCCTAAGCTTGAGTAAAACCCTGCCTTGAAAAAAAAAAGGTTAATTTCTTATATCTTAGCTTGATGTTTTGTAAAACCCACACATATAGATTGGGGCTAAAAATGGGCCACAAAAGCAGCCAATATTCTGATGTTTTAAAAATAATGGGGTGAAATCTTTAGAGGAATGTAGTACTCATGGGCAATAAACCCTAGGACAAGATAGCAGATCAAGTGATAAAATTCATCTGTAATGAGCATGGAAAATAGTCTGGTATAGCTGCAAACCTCATGAGTGCATGGATTTCGATCCTTGGTGCATATGGGTGAAACCAATACCACAAAGACTGTTGAATTATCCTGATATTACTAAATTCCACTCCCAAGTTGAAGATAAAAAAACGTGAAAAAATGAAGAGCTAGTGAAAATAGTTAAGGCCTAGAGAGATAGGCAAGTATTAAGACCTGAAAAAGGCTGAGAGGACAACTCAAGGTTGGTACCCAGGACCCACAGAAAGAAGTGGGCATTGTCACCCTGTCTGTGATACCAGTCATGGAAAGGATCAAGACTAATTAATCATCTGAGCTTGTGGAATAAAAGAGAGGCTGATTTAAGTAAGAGATATTGGAATAGTAAAGCATTGGAATAACACCATAGGTAGGAGCACATTGTTGCAAGAGAACACGTGGGACCCCACTTGAGCACATCCATGAGTATGCATTACACACACACACACACACACACACACACACACACACACACACACACTAGTGTATTTTCAGAAGACATGGAGAACTGTGGACAACTCAATCTCAACAACAAGGCATAGGATGATGGCTGACACTCAGGCATGAAATGAACCACCCCTAACTTATCATATTGGTCCCAAACAAAATCTTTGAGGAAGTGTCAAGATGAACAAGAGAATTACCTCACTAGCAAGTCAGGTAACTTATGAAAGGATAATGAAGACAGATGCCCAGAATACCCAACATAATCTAAAGTAGACATCCAAAGACTATTAAGATCTCAATAGTAAAGCAGACTTAAAACTCACCTACAGTGTCTCATATAACTTAGCAGAAGAGGGAGAGGAGAAATTGTAAGAGTCATGGTGGGGGAGAATAGCTAGAGACATGGTTCTCCTCAGCAACAACACACAAAGAAAAAAACTGGCTATTTCCTGTATTATTCATAACTTCTATTCCATGGACTAGACCAGGTGGGTTGACCTGCTCATACAATGTATCTAATTATTAACAATAAATAAGTTAAAAAATAAAGTATAAAAAAGAAAACCAGGAAGTAATTTCATTTATAATGGCTATCAAGAATCTTTGAAATATGGTTATGAATTTAACAATGGAAA
Source organism: Zapus hudsonius (assembly GCA_004024765.1). NCBI lineage: Eukaryota > Metazoa > Chordata > Mammalia > Rodentia > Dipodidae > Zapus > Zapus hudsonius. Next base: position 27,711 of record PVHP010002846.1, on the reverse strand, counting down.
TAAAAGCTTTATCTGCTAAAAACTGTATAAGACACAAATGCAACTGATGGAAATAAAAATATGCCTTAAGTTAATGGAGTGATAAGTTAAATTGTTCAGATGACCATAAGGCATCAAATGAACTCCAGATTCAATGTGATATTTATCAAAATTCCAATGTAATTAAACACATCAATAGAAAAAGTGATTCTAAAATTTGTGGAGGGCCACAAAAATAAAACTATTGAGTAGTCAAAATAGTCGAGTCTTGAGAAAAAGGGCCAAGCTGAAGCCATCACACTACCTGATTTCAAGTATCCTACAATTCTATAGTGATAATGAAGGCATGAGATTGATAATGAAACAGATACAGATAAACAGGATAGAATAAATGATCCTGAAAATAAATCCATGCATTCACAGTCAGGTGACTTTTGGCAAAAGTGTCAAGAAGACACACTGAGGAAAGGACAATCTCTTTAATTAGTAGTATTAATATAACTGGATACCCACATATTACAATTTAATTAGACCTTCTTATACTTCATTCAGAAGTCAACTCAAAAGGGATTATAGATTTTGAGTACTGGAATAAATCTTGATGAAAATCTTCATTGCTCTCATTGGTCTATGTAAAGTGTTTTTAGATATATCACACTGAGCACAGAAACAAAAATAAAAACAGAGAGATGGTTTTACTTCCAATTCAAATGCTTCTGCAGAGCAAAGTAGACAATAAGGTGAAGGAAGAATGGACAGAATGGGAGGAGAAAATATTAAGAAGCATGCATTCATCCAGTAAGGGTTGATATCCAAAATATGTAAGAAACTCACACCAGTCAATACTAAGAAAAGAACCCAATTTAAAACTGACAAGAACTATGAAATGACATTTCTTAGAATAAGACAACAAGACAACAAGTATACCTAAAAATGCCTCAGCACCTGTAATCTCCAGGGAAATGAAAATTAAGCCACAAGTTAAAAATAGCTTTTATCCTAAAGAGTGAAGATAGGGCAGGAGAAAAGACTCAGAAGAAGTTGCTTGCAAAGCCTGACAGTAGAGGTTCAATTCCCCAATACCCACATAATAACCACAATGACATATGCACAAAGTCCGGCATGTGTCTGGAGTTCATTTGCAGCAGAAAGTGGCCCTGGTGTGCCCATTCTCTCTCTCTCTCTCTCTCTCTCTCTCTCTCTCTCTCTCTCTCTCTCTCTCTCTCTCTCTCTCTCTCTCTCTCTCTCTCTCTCTTTTCTCTCTCTCCTCTTCCCCTCTCTGTCTTTCCCTAACAAATAAATAAAACACGATACACGGCAGCACACTGCTTACTTTATGATCCTATGGCTGACTGTAAACTATGAGAATGATGAAGAATGTTAGAGACCAGTCACACCAAGAAGTGCTCACCCATGCAATAGTGGCACAAAATCTGGGTGGGTAATTAATGGCTTGTTAATTGGCAAAGATATATGCTCAGAGGGAGGTAACCCTTAACTGGATCTGGGATTCATGCTAATCCCATATGACCAAGAACCTGGCCTCCAAGTGGAAACCACCATTAACCAGAGATCTACAGAGAGGCTTTACCCGTTAGAGTCTTGTCAAATTAACAGTTTGTCTCATTTAATTGATACTGATCTCAATCTCAGTTGGATATTCCGTTTGTATGTTTTAGAAGTCAGCAAGAACCGTGAACAACTCAATCCCACCAACGGAACCAGAGATTTTGCCTTTCACTCAGGCAGGAGATGAACCACCCCTAACTTATGCTACAGACCCCAAATGAAATCTTTAAAGTATTGGCAGGATGAGCAAGAGACCTACCTCCACAGCAAGTCAGATAACCTGTGAAAGGTTAATGGAGACAGACACAAAGGATACCCAACTCAATTCACAGAAGAAATCCAGAGACTCTTAAAACTTCAACAGTAAAGCAGACCTAAAACTCACCCACCATGACTAAGGAATCAGAGCAGAAGAGTGGGCAGAAAGATTGTAAGAGCTATTGTGGGGAAGAGAAAAAAAACTGATTACTTCTGTACAATTCATAAACCCCTCTTCCATGGACTGGTTCAGCAATCCCACTTAGCAGGACCCTCAGTAGGGTGGGGACAGGAGGAAGGAAACTGGGATACCATTATAAGACTTGCTCATACAATGTATCTAATTATTGATAATAAATATGAAAAATATATTTGTTGTCTCTTTCCCTAGCACAATTATACGTCATAGAGCAGAAAAGGGCCTAACCCATAGACCAATATAAAGTTGGTAAGCAATATGTGCTCACTGAATAGAATTTTATTGCCTTTATGGCAAATGTTCAATTTAATATTACATGCATACATTATTAGTATTATAATTTTCCTCAACTTCTTTAATGAATAACAATCATGATTTCATAAGTTTTTCTCCTTAAATATGCCAAATACCTAAAGAAAGGGTTTAAGTTTTACTTACGTTGCACCCTTGGGCATTTTAGAAAAAAAGCAATTCATGAGATGATAAAAAGTAAGGGTAATGAATAAGGGTAATGAATAAGAATAAAAGTATGATGGTGGTACTTAACATGTGCCCTATGGTCACTGGCTGCTTTAGGTAAAGAAAATCATTATTTTATTGATTTAGTCCATTTTCCATAATCATGCTATCTCGTAAATGCTAACCATGGGATTAGATTCCATTATATTTTCTTATATAAGTACATAATAGTTTAAAATGGAGTATAATTAAACAGTCATTTCATTATTTATACTTCCTAGTATATTCAATATAATTCATTTATATTTCTCAATAATTAGTAGTTATTAATATTTAATGTAAAAGACATAATTTCATAGACATTAATATAATTAACTTTATATAGTGTATATAGTATATAAATATTATTTCTCCTTCCTCACTATTGATCTCTAAATCAGGAACAAAAAAGGAATAAGAACAAACCAAACATACAAAGGATTATCTTGTGTGAAAATAATAAAAGGTGTCATTTGATTCTTCTCATTGAAGTACAACTTCATTGCTCTCTTTACCATTATGATTAAATTCTGTGCCTTCTTATCTTAATTTCTCATATTCCTTATTGATGTATTCCAGTTAGGATAATCAGTCTTCTACTAAAACTATTTTCCAATAAACAAGGATAGCTTTTAATATAATTTCCATTGGGAATTAAAATCATCTTCCAACAGAGTTAAAATTCTCTACCTTAGAATCTGGGATATAATAGCATGTGATTCTGTGAAAAGCGATCTGGGGAAAACAAGTGAGTGGATAATATCCTAAAGTAAATTAAACATCTTGAAGATAAAGTTCATTAGGAAAAATTAAATATTAAATGATTAAAGAAGATAACAATTGAAAGTCAGCACAAACATCATTGTTTTGAAGCCAATCCAGTTCTTAGTTTTCCATTTTAACAAGTAAGCAGAAAGCCTTTAGAAGCAGGGTATATTAAAACCACCATATAAAATCAATGGAAAGATGATATGTTACTGAAGCAAACTACCTTTTCATTATATAGATTGTAAAGTTTCTCAGCTTTACTTCAATCATCACCCCAGCTTAATTCAATACCTCCCTTCTGCTGGACAGAATTCATTACCTTCCTGACCGGACCACTGCTTTCAGATTTTTTTTCTCATCTAATATGTTTTCAACAATTTCATACAATCTGACTTTCTACTTGTGATCATGACAATACTCCTTGCCAAAAAGAAATGGGTCTTGGACTTGATTTTCTCAAAATTGTATTTAACAGCTTTATAATTCAGTTTCAATCTACATTTTTATCTTGATCTCAGCTCATACCCATCAATATCTTGACATGCTGAGTATGCTGTTTCTTCAAAAGTTCTTATTTGCCCTTGTTCAATCTGTTCATTGTATCTTGATCTGAATCATTGTATCGTCTCTTCTTTATCTCTGATAGTCCATTTGTATATCAGTGATCCATTAGTTGCAGATATGATGTATTTCATCAAGGAAGATTATTTAAAGAAATGTCAGCAAGTATGATTTGCTTCACTGAAATTAAATGTGCACTAGTGTCTCAATTACTGGTGACTACCTTCAAATGACTATGTTTGAATCTCATTGGTTACTTCAGTGCCAGATATTGAATAAACAATCAAAAATGTACTTTGAATTTCAGTGAAAGGGTTCTTTGGATGACATTGTTTGTGTTTTTTAACATTTGCACACTATTAATAAATAGCCTTGTTTTTGAAAACACAGATTGTTAGATGCACTAGAGGAGGAATATCATTTTGAGAAGAAAGCTAAAATACAAATGAAGTCACCAGGATGGGTTCTGGTGAAGAACATGGCAGGGGGAAGCCACATCAGATTTGTAAGAATATGATTTTTGATTTCTACAAAAATGTTAACAAGTTATGTCATCAATTAATACAGAAAAAAGTACTGGGAATTGTTGAGACACAGATACTATGGTTTCATCTTCTTACAAGCTCAGAAAAGGTATGTTTGAGAATTTTTAAGCAAAAATTTAAATTAAAAGTTGAAGATTTTTTTTTTTTTGTTTTTGTTTTTCGAGGTAGGGTCTCACAGTAGCCCAGGCTGACCTGGAATTCACTGTGTAGTCTCAGGGTGGCCTTGAACTCATGGTGATCCTCCTACCTCTGCCTCCCGAGTGCTGGGATTAAAGGCGGGCGCCACCACGCCCAGCCAAAGTTGAAGATTTTACTCAGGAGTAATGGTTTAGATACGATGCATGTCTTTGTATGATTAAGCTAACAACATTCTTTCAAATCAGATTGATTCCAGTCAGAAAGAAAACACATATCCATCTGTCCTGTGGAAGGTTTCATATTTCCTGCTGTCTATTGGGATTTCATAGGGGAGCCATGATGAATTCTGATTCTTCACACAAAATTAAAGCAAAGGAAATATTGAGTTAGGGAATATTGTGTTTCTCCCTACCAGAGACTAGTAAAATCCTAAGTAACATTTTCCTTGCAATTAGAAAGAAAAGAACAATGACCAGTTAAAACATGATAATTTTTAAGCCAAGGGTAAATTTTGAAAAAAAATAAATAAATTTAATGCATCATTTTAGATAGGATAAATTTTGCAAGATAAGAAAAAGATGTTCCCTGGATTGCCAGAACCACCTTGAACCCATGGCTCTTTTTCTCTTTCCACAATACATTATATTATACATATAGAGTTTTTCAATCTGTAATCCACTCACCAAATCTACCTTTCTGCCTGGTATAATAAAATTTATTGGAACACAGCTATTGTCATTTTTTTTGCTCATCATGTAGAGATGATTTTATTGGAAATGACAAAATTAGGTAACAATACCAGAGACTATATGGCCCTCAGAGCATAAAACACTTGCTATATGACTCTGCCAACCTCTGATACAAACCACCTATCTCTCTTGGTCAAAGACCTGTGATGAATAATCTCTGGTTGCCAAGTGGAGAGCATTTAGAATCACCATGGTTACCACATATCACTTGGCAAATCTGTTATGAAATTTCTGGGTTAGGATCTTCACTCCTGGAGGCAGCACCATTCTGGGCTTGGATTCTGTACTGAATAGGACAGAAAGATGGCTGTACAAACAGCAGGCAGTGTTTATCTGTCTCTTTCTCATTCCTGTTGCTGTGTTGATTAATGTTGACTACTCCTACCATTCTTTACATGTTTGGACAGACTTCCCATCAAAGCTGCAACAGACAATAGACACATTCATTCCAAAACCCACTACTGGTTGTGTTTTGTATGTAAAATTAGTAAGCAACTGATAAAGAAAATGGGTGTCAATAAATGGGTCCATTGCTGGCATAAACTTGATCATGTGCTTCTTGGTATTTTGAAATTTGTCTTCAAGAAAAATAGAGAAGAATTTTGAGCTTTGAATTATAGAAGCTGTGATGATTTCAATCAGATGTTCCAATCCCCCATAAACGGATATGCTCAGGATGCCTGGTCTCGAGCTGTTGACAATTTGGGCGGTGGAGCCTTGCCATAGGAAGTGTGTTTTTGTGGGCAGGCTTAGATGTGTTATAGCCAGGTTCCTCTCACTAGAGCTCAGCTCCCTCTCTTGCTGATGATTCCGTCTTTTTTGTGATGCAGAAGTGATATCCAACCTCTGCTAATGCATTGGGATATTAGGAAATCTACCCTGAAGGAAGTCTTTGCTCCCCAAGATCTGCATGCAGTGTTTATTACAACTGTAAACAAAGGAGAGGCTTCATCTTGATCTGGCAGCAGAAGTTGGCAGCATTGCCCATAAGGTACTGATTTTAGAAGCGTGAAAAATATAAGATGGAGGGACTGATTGGTTGTACCACTGTGACAGAGAGCCTCTATGGCTAAGCAATATAAAGCAGACTGAAAATCTACCAGCAGGGCATAGGGAGCCTTAGTTGTAAAAGACACCCCACAATGTTGGATATGCCAAAGCCATAGGATATCCTTCAAGAAAAGCAGCATGCTTGTGACAGATCCTGACCAACAGAGTCTATAAACAGTATGGTAGAGGGAAGAGCTACCCAAGGTTTTTGGAACCCATAAGATTTCATCCAGAATCCCAGATGCCAGAAATGGAGCTGCAAGATGTGGATTTTCTCTCCCTAGTTTCAGTCTTTCCTCCAATATTTCCTTTCTATGACATTATTACCCATCTTTGGAATCCTACTCTTTGTTGGAAGTTTGTCTCTTTTAATTTTGTAGGACTCATAGTTAAAATCCTACTTTGCATCTCAGAAGAGAATTTGGACTTTGACCTTTAAACAGTGTTGGAAATTTTCTAAAACTTTGAGGACTTTTTTTTTTTTTGCATTGGGATGACCATGAAGCTATAGAGATGTAAGATTATGAGTTAGACATGATGTTTGAGTGGTAACTTCCCAAGGATTGGATTTATGATAATTGATCTCTGTTGGTCAACCAGACAAGATTTAGAATCACCATGGATAAAAATCTTTTGCATGTCCATTAGATATTTTGGGTTCACCATTCTATGGGCTTGGTTCTTCAACTGAATGAAAAGGAGAAAGTTATATGAGCAAAAGCATTCATTTCTCTCTACTTCCTGTTTGCTGATGTGATTATATCACATGATCTTCCTACTCCTACCATGCTCTCCCTACCACGATGAACTTGCCCTCAAAATTGTAAACTGAAAATAAACCCTTACTTCCAAAAGCTGCTTCCAATCAGATATTTTGTCCCAATAATGAGAAAATAACTGACACATGTCCTTAAAATCTTCTCAAACTTAATTTTCTTTGTATCTTCACTTCCAGTATCACCCATCATTCCTGATAGATTTGCAATGGACATGCAAGAGTCCTTAACTTTGCAGTAATGATTGTGTTTATATCAACCTTTAGTCATTTGGTTTATCTAGATCATGACATTTTGTAAAGATTATTTTCATTGCCCTTTTCTGGCACTGTTAAGAAGGTGCAGCATACACTCTAAGTTGGTAAACATTCCAGGCAGCATGACTTCTGAAACTATGTACACATATATATACACTTTAAAGAACAATGAATATGTTGGAATTGGTTGCCTAGGATGCCTTCAAAGCTTTTGTGAATAATTCAAAAATATCTAATTATCTTGTTAATTAATTAGCTTTTTGATGATACCTTGATGTCACAGATTTTACCTTTATAATTTGAATTTTGCCTGAGTATTTCATTTGAAGAGTTCATTAACATCTTAGTTGATAATGGTAAATATAGTGTGTAGTCACCACAATGATATTGTCACTAAAAGAAAAAACAACAAGAACATCCCATCCCAAAATACAAATAGCACCCAAATGAGCAGGAACAGGAAAAGACCTTGTTAGCTTTCATCCATGCTCCAGCTGAGTACAGTCAAGAAGATTATCCACAGAAACATGCTCACAAAATGCCATGGAGTTCCTTCAGCTGACAGAAGGCCAATGTCAATAATAACATTTTCTAGCTATATACAAATTTTCTCCCTGCAGCCAGGAATCTAGGCAGATTCATCAACTGGTGACACATATCTTTCTTTTGAGTCAGATAAATATGACTGATTGGTCAGGAAAAGCTACATGTAAAGGAATCATGAAAGTGTTTTTAGAGTGAAATCCTTTTAGTTATAATCTGTTCTCTTGGCTCATGGGTTTTGTGGCTGTTACTACCTGTGATGTAGTGAGCTTTCAGGTCCATAACCCACCAGCATGGGAGGGACATTCCTGGTCATAGTTCAAATGATGTTGGACCTCCCATGTTCACTTATTCCTTAAATACTTATGCAAAGAATGAATTCAACGACTTTTCAAAAATCACTTCAGATCTATTATCCACTGACTTACAAAAAGAAAATGTCAAATGAATTCAAATTTCTACTCCTCTAAGGATATTGAAATTCACATATACAACTGAAGGTTATACATCCGAGTCCCTACTCTTTCATGAACTGTAAATTTAACCTTGTAGTTAAATTTAGTCCTTCAGTGAGCCCTAACTCCATACTTCTGGTATTTCTGACATTTGAATTTGGACCTATAGTCAACTATATCATGCACATAGATATTTTCTCAGTTGTTTTTTAATATAGCAAATATTTGATTTTTTCCACTTTTAGATTGAATTGAATCTTATTTAAATGTAAAAGTAATTGATAAAATGATGAAGCTTCTTAAATTGTTTCTGTATGAAAAAATCAACATTTTTTCCTAAAATACATGATTAAATTCATGAAACAAAATAGACTACATAATTCATGAGATGACGAGTGCAATTATATCAGTATAATAAAAGAGGACAAATTAATAAAATGCATTCAGTTCTCTATTTACTTGCAGATGAATCTTAATATTGCACATTTATTTATGAATGACAAATAGGTTATGTAAAAGAGAACAAAAGCGATTTTATCCCATATATTATTGGAACGTCACAATTATCTTCTATCAGTATAAATGCACTAATATATTGTTACTATTTCAGAAGACCATTAATACAGAACACTGTTACATTAAATATAAAGAAACCTGTTCACTCTTCAACTTCCAGTAATTGTAATCTCTGTAGAAGTCCATGGATATATAACAAATCAGCCCTGAGCAGTGTTCTGAGCTCTGTTTTCCACTGTCCTGGTGACATAGTATAAGTCATTTAATGTCCCTGACCGAAGAAGGACAATTTACTCCCTGTTCTTACTTTACAGCAATGTTAGTAGTATTACTTAGACAATGAATCTAAGGGCGCCTAGACTCAGTAAAGACAGACACAATTGTAATGTGTTCCTGGCCAGTGAAAGAAGCAACAAATAGCTCTTTTTCTCCCAATCAAAATTATTTTTACTGAGAAGGAATATTAGCAAGTAAATTAAGACGATTTTTTTAAAGTCTTAAATATATATTTATTGTCCATAATGAGTTACATTATTCAGTGGGCAACAATGAATGCGTTGTTATCCCGAATTCCCCAATTCCCCCCCTCCCTATCCATGATCAGTTGGATATTCTCCTCTGTAGGCTGTCTGTATTAGTCCTTGTGGCAAGGGATCCTGGATATCCTAGTACTCGGCCCGGTCTTCCTGGCCCAAGTGTGTTGTTACTGATGGGTGCCATGCCTCTGGACAGTCTCCCCCACCATGACTCTCACAATCTTTCCGCCCCCTCTTCCGCATAGGTCCCTGAGTCATGGTGGGTATTAAGGCTGCTTTAAGATGATTTTTTATGAAGTCTCTAGTCTCACATATCCTAGGGCAGCAAGAAAGAAGACAACCAAAGACCTCTCACATTTGAAATATATCTCTCCCATTAAGAAAATGGGGCTCCCTCAAAAGCCTGAAGGAAAGATTTAAGTCGCTAAAGTAAAACTGTAGACAGTTGGGTCTGTTTGAAATGAAAGACATGTGCTCAATAAGAAGAAAATGATGATAATTCGAAAGAAATCTCCTAATAATGCATATTCACTGATGTCTTAGAATAAAGATTATAGCTATGGTAAATCCTTCAAGTACCAATACAATGAAAGACTATTCACAAATTCAGGGTAAAAGCAAATATCTGTGAGTGTCCATCAGGATGTCAGTATGATGGAGTAGAAGTGGAGAGAGAGTACCATCACGTAAATTCTAGCTTCTTATGGATTTTTGACATTACATTGTTCTTATAATGACTATTGCTATTTTTGCAATGAAATGTCTGCTCAACATCTAGGTTATTGTTTAGCAGAAAGTTTAAGTCATTATAATTTCCTTCTGGGACTTGGAGTTTCAATATTTTCTCTTAGATAAAGATTCAGTTAGCTCTAAACACACAGTAGACAGATTCCCAGAGAGCAAAGAAAAATGAGCATCCATATTTCAGATAATCAAATAAATTCATGTTACTTAACAACTGTTTATTTCTATTTTAATAATATTCCAATTAGTAAGCCATTTATAATCATTTATAATCATGATGAGACATCTGTACTTTTTTTCAGAAGTGTTGTTACTTAGAAATCTCTACCACATGGTGGCAGTCGAGAGAAGTCTATTAAATTCTGATAGGATTTATGAAGGAAATGCACCGATAGGTTCCCTTGAAGAGCTGCCACATGTCTGACATGTCAGTGGCAAAGTCGGTACATAAAAGTTGATGCATGCTTCAAATAGTAATAATTGTCCAACAGGAAAAGAAAGGAGCAGAATGTGGAAGTGAGCCAGACATCCTGGATGGAATTCTAGGCTCTAAAATATACACCAGTTTATTAACTATTTGACAACCATATTAACTCTTTGTATAGAGACATTTTGATTTCCTCATGATGCCAGCCTATCAGTGATTTTCTGTCAACTAATGAAAATAGGTATGAAAGCATTTCATTTCAACTACTTTCAAGATTCTATAGAAATAAGCAGCTCTGAAGAGAGCTTTCAGTTTGAAACTAATCAATTACATTTATCTCACAAAATGTCCTCTGAGAGATCCCTCAGGCAAGAGTGTTGTGTTAGGCACACTGGAGTTAGCAAATGAATGAATTGAAAATTCTTGGCCTGGTGGAAACTTACAAGAATTTAGGACCCAATGGAAGGAAACGTTCAGGAATTTCCTCACTAATAAAACTGAACATGTTTACCTATGGGAAATACAAATGAACATATTAACTTTTAAAATTGGTAGGAAGAATTATAATTTTTTAAATATTTTATTTATTCATTTTAAAGCAGATATATCTATACCTATATCTATATCTATATCTACATTTATATCATCTATATCTATATCTATATCTATATCTATATCTATATCTATATCTATATCTATATCTATATCTATATCTATATCTATATCTATATCTATATCTATATCTATATCTATATCTATATCTATATCTATATCTATATCTATATCTATATCTATCTATATCTATCTATCTCTCTCTCTCTCTATATATATATATATATATATAGAGAGAGAGAGAGAGAGAGATAGAGAGAGAGAGAGAGAAAGCACCAGGGCCACCACCTTGTGGGTCTGGCTTATGTGGGTCCTAGGGAATTGAACCCCGGGCCTTAGGCACTGGAGGCAAGTGGCTTAACCGCTAAGCCATCTCTCCAGCACTTTAATTTTTGTTTCTTAATCTAATTACTGAAACATTATTTAGTTTGCTAATGACTGAAACATTATTTAGTTTGCTAATGACTGAAACATTATTTAGTTTGCTAATGATTAACAAATAAGTACAATTGGTGCTGGGAGATGACTCAGAGTGTAAAGGTTCCTGCCTTGCAACTAGGAGGACTTCAATTAAGATTCCTTTGCACCCAAGTTAATTCTGGATTTGTTGGTGCATGCCTACAAACCCAGGCTGGTAAGGCAGAGACAGGTGGATCTTTAGATGTCACTGGCTAGTTAGCCAATCTGAATTGGTAAGCTCTACTTTCAGTGAGTGTGGTGGTTTGAATTAGATGTTCCCCATAAACTTATGTGTTCTGAATGCTAGATCTTCAGCTGGTGGCACTTTGGGAATTGGAGCTGGCTGGGGGAGGTATTGTTGGGGGCAGCCTTCTATGTGTTATAATCAGCTTCCCCTTCCCAGTCTTTGGCACACTCTTCTGCTAAAGTCACCTATGTTGACCAGGAGGTGATGTCCAGCCTCTGCTCATGACATGTTTTCCCCTGGAAGTACTGAGTTTCCCCTCAAGTCTCTAAGCCATAATAAATCCTTTCCTTCTGTGCACTGCTTTTAGTCAAGTGCTTTGTGACAACAACAAGAAGGTAAGTTCAGCAGAAAACCACTACCGGGAGTGTGGAGTCATTGCCACTAGAAACCTGACTCTGGCTTTTGGTCTTTTGGAACTGATTTGTGGGAGGTATGTGGAAAGATTTGAAACCTTGGCCTATGAAACACCTTGCAGTGCTGAAGGCATAATTTAATAGATCTTTCTGGTCAGAGCTGAAAACTGAATGCAATTAGAACTCAGGACTATGAGGTATAGCTTTTGAGGATTGGAAAGAATTTGTTGAGACTGGCCTAGAAACAGTTTGTGTGAGAGGCTTTCTGGGTTCTGCACGCCTGTGTCCTGAGATCTTGTAGGATTGCACTGCAAATAAATATACTGTTGTGAGCAGAAGGAAATGACACAGAAAGAAATGAAAGTTTCAAGCTGAATGAACCATTGAGACTGAATCAGCTGATGTGCATTGGGACATCAGAAAGAATGTGGACTCTGGAAAGTAAGGGGTATGAATAGTGAAGGAGTGTCCTGCTCCTCAAAGTCACCTTTACTCCCTTATGGATTAAACCTGTGGTAGCCCACAGGCATGATAGAGGGATTTGCAGCAGGGATTTTTTTTTCCAGAATTGGCCCTGGGCAATGTGAAGCAGGGCTGTTGGAAGTCCCTGTGTCGAGGCCCAGTAGAGCAAACCAGATTAACTGTGGGTTGCAATGGAGACTTGGTGGAGATGCCAGGAGTATGGGACAACTGCCAAGAGAGCTGCTGGCTGGGGATGGGCAGTTTCCTGTGAGAAACCAGCAGGAAGGATAGAATTGGAACTCCAGAGTCTTGTCACTGACAAGATATGTGGGACTTGGAGCTCCAGGATTTGATGTTTTCCCTGCTTGTTTGAAATCTTGAATTGCTTCAGTCTTTCCTTGCTATGCTCAATGCCATCTTTTGCAGCATACATATTTATTCTGTGACATTATGCTCTTTTGGTTCTAAAACTCTTGGTTAAGAGATCTTGGATTATAGAACGTTTCAATAGTATAGGGATTGATTTAAAAAACTATGGGGGCTTTTAAAGTTAGAATGAATGCACTGCATTTCTGCCTCATGGATCATCATCTCTTTCTGGGGGGGGGCAGTGTTGGGAGGTGATGGTTTGAATTAGTTACCCTTCATAAACTCATGTGTTCTGAATGTGAGGTCAGCAGCCAATGGCACTTAGGGGAATGGAGCCTCACTGGATCAAGTGTGTTGTTGGGGGTGGGCTTATGGGTGATATAGCAGCTTCCCCTAGGTAGTGTTTGGCTCACTCTCCTGCTGCTGTTGTTCATTTAATGTTGGCCAGGGGTTGATTTCCAGTAACTAATAGAGAAAATTGTATGAAGAAGTTGGACAGGTGCTAGACTTTGTAACTGGTTTGCAGGAGGAATGTGGATGATTTTGGAGCTATGGCTTGCAAAAATCTTAGCATGCTATAAACAACGATGAATGAGCCATTCTGTTGGAATTGGGTCTCTAGGGCAGGCTTGAATGTATTGCAATCCAGTCCCTTTCTGATCTCTCTCTGTTTCCTGATTGCAGGTGCAGTGGGAAAAGCCCCCTCCTGTTCCTACTGCCCTGTCTTCCCACTATAAAAGACTGTATTTCCTTCAATTAAAGTCAACATAAACCTCTCCTCCCTTAAACTGTTTATTGTGAGGTATTTGATCATAGCAACAGAGGTATCTAACACATTTTATATACAAAATTAATGACCTTACATTTATTAGTATAAGAAAAAGTACCTACATGGTAGAAACATTTGTTAACTTACTGATAACTTATTATTGAGTATTTTCTATGTTGTCAGCTCATGTACTCATGTAATCATCTGTTATCTCTACTGAACTAATGATAAAAACTGAAGTTTGAAGATCTTATTTGATTTTTGTATTGCTACAAGTTTTATGAAAAGCAGAGCTGGGATTCCAACATAAGTCCATCTAACTGCTAACTGCAGACTCTAAAAGCAGAGCTGTAATATAGAGATGCTTCTTAAGTGATCTGGTCAAACTTTAAAATATGATCTTTCTGTCTTGATAAGCAAAACTGAAAGTCAAGATGGCTCATATAATTTATTCTTTATTTTTTCTTTAAAAGTATATTGAGTGAGGATTAAATTTACTTTTTTCCCCTTTTCTGGCAGTGGCAGTGTTGGATATAGAACCCAGGACTTCAGATACACTAAGCAAACATTCTGTTACTGAGTCATAGCCCCAGGCCCATCAAAACTAAAATTTAAATTTAGCTGCCCAAAATATTAGTGTAGAATGCTTATTTGAAAATGAAAGGCCATATCTTTCCTTAACTTTCTAGGGTCATATGCAAATGTCCTATAATTAGAAGGCATATGGTTATTTATGAATTTCAACTTAGTTATGTAAATCAATGATTAGGTGACCAAAACACATCTGGATGAATCTGTCTATATTTTAAAGGCAACTTTTCTTATTAATTGACTATTTTATTATCTTTTATGAAGAAATACTTTTAAACATACATTTTGAATTCAAAATTGCAAATTAAATGAAAGACTGGAATTTTTATTTCAAATCATCAACCAAGAGCATCTCAGAAAAATGACTTAGGTTATTGATGCTAGGAAAATTGTTAAAAATTAATGTTTTGTATTTACACATTGTTATAATTGATAATCCTTTGTTGGTTTACTTGCTTTATCTTTCTGTCAGTTTTTCCCACTCATTTCATAGGAATGGACTCCCATTACTATTATTAGGAAGCCAGTATTTTATATTAATGTAGACTTGGTAACTATGGTGAATATATTCTCAGAAGTTATCCACCGGGGTGATTTTTGTTATCCATGGAGCATTCCTCAATGCAAAGTTTGGAGATGTTTTTGTTTATTGCAGTGTTATGTGCTGTCTATGGTTCATGACCAGAAGCAACTTAAAGAAGAAGCAGGTTTCTTTGTCTTAAGTTAGGAGGAAATACGGTCCATGAGAGTGGAGATGGCAAGGCAACTGGGCTCATCTAATTTGCATCCACAATCAGAAATAAGAGAATGAAGAGAGGTGGGGCTGGAGCATAAAATCTCAAGTCTCACCACCCAGTGACCCACTTCCTCCAGCAAGACTCTACTTCCCAAAGGTTCCAAAATCTTCCCAAACAGTGTCAACAGCTCGATGGTCATCAAGTATTCAACAAATGAGCCTATTTGGAAGAGTTCATTTGGCGTTTCTATTCAAATCACACAGAGTGGTTGTTTCTGACATTTAGTGTAGACAAGGAAGGAAATGATAATTGCTAAACAGCACAGGCTGTGACCACAGAGGATGCTAATAGTGCCAAGGTTAGAGAAACGAATATATTTTCATCCTTATATTCATGAAAATGTGCACACTTCAAACATGATATCTATGGCTTTTGCCAAGTTTTTTAAAGATTCTGTGATAGCAAACTTTGAGTATAAATTACAAACAACATTACTACCCATTTTTATCCATTTTACCCATTTTATTTAATTAATTTTACTTTTGCTCTGTTTATTGGTTTGCTTTGTTTTTACTATTGGGAATTGAAGCTATGGCCTTCAACATGCTAAGCAAGTACCACTGAGCTCTATCCTCAGCCTTTTTAATTTTAAGACAATTATCTTGCCGAGTCGACCATGGTGGCCTTGAACTCCTTGGCAGCTTAGACTTTGAATTTGATTACTCCTGATTCAGCCTTCTGCGTAGCTCAGTTGTTAGCAGTAGCAGAGTGGGATTACGGTTTTCATCAAATCGAAACTTTGAAGGCTCCTTAAGATTCAGGGAGTTCCAAGCTAATTAAGATTTAGGAAGTAACTAAGGCCGAGGAACTCACAAGTCTCAGGAAGGTCCAGAAAGTTACTAGATTCACAAGGCTTCACTCCAAGGTTATGTAAGTAGTAAGAACTGATTGAGGAAGGAGACTCTCTCACTAGATATTTGCCTGGAAGTCCTGCAGTGAATTCCAGAAGTGCAGCCTCTGTAAACCATCACCTGTGTTGTAGTGGGCTTTTTGGAGATACAGCTGCCTCTCCTGGGTCTGTGAGTGCCAGCTTCTGAAAGTGACCCCTCTAAACATGCTGATCAAGTAATGTAGAGTTGGTTTGAATTGTGTCTTTTGTCTCCTGTGGGGTTTTGTTTCTCAGAGTGAATAGAAGTTGTTAGCATCTCCCCAGGAAAAGTTAACAGAGGTACTGAATGATAGCTCCTCACTACAGCATGCAGTAACCAGAGGAGATCCCTTATTCTTTCAGGGAACCTCCACTAAGGTGAAGCTGGATCTGTGTCCTCACTGTAGAAAAGCATTTCAGGATGAAATAGTTTGGAGCAAAGTTGGAATTTATTTAAAAGAGAAAGCAAGACATTCAAGGAATGAGTAAGGCACATCAAAGACCATGGCACCACCGCAAAGAGCATTAGAAACAGCCATATATACCACTTTATGGCCTCAAGTTATATCTGAAATGGTTGCTAGGAAACTTTTCTTCCTCCTTTTTCATAAGTGAACTTATAGAATGTCTCTCAAGATGACTTGAATGGAATTACAATCTGATAAAAAAAAAATCAAACAGGAGTCACTAGGGCTGCACTAGGGGTTTAGGAAATGGATTTTTGTAAACAGGGTTTTCTGATAAGAATCCTAAAAAATTGCAGGTTTACCTGTGCAAAGGCTGAAAGGACTCAAGCAGTGGTTAATTGTGCTAGAATTCCCAATTATCATATGGCAAGAGGCTTTAACCAGACTCTGAGTGAGGTGTTCCTTTCTCTTCTTATCTCCAAATTTTTTCTGTTTCTTTGTTTCTGGTTCAATAGCTCTTACCAGAGGACTCAGAAATAATCTGTTTTGTTAATTAATTTTAATTAACACCTTGTATATATTCCATAGTACTAAGTTATTATCTTTGAACCAAACTTATAATGAACTTTTCATCAGGAAATGCATACTAACTAAAAGTGCCTTTATAATTAAGAAAGATATTAATGATAGGAGCAATGTGTCTGGATGCAAAGATATGGCTTCACATTCTGCTCAGTTGTTATATAAATTGAAAACTATTCTAATAAGAAAGACTAGTAGTTTTTAAAAACAGAGTATAGTGTGTGCAGCAACAGCAACCAAACAAGTACAATTCAAGCAGGCATTGAGGCCTCATTACAGGAGGCCCATTATGAAAGAGGAATATTTCCAGACAGAAAGAGAGCTCAATAATGTGCTCCAGTATAATGAACAATTCATTTGAAAGTAGATATTTTCTTTGGAAGTTTTACTAGTATAATCAATTGTTACCTTAAGACATAGATGCAGCAATTTTGGAGTTCAGGAATGTTATTGTATATATTGATAAATCCCCAGATTTATCAATCCTAACTTTTGGTTCTTTCCTAATCTTTAATGAAGAACAGTAAAGATGAAATCAAGAAGGACAAATTATGAATTATTGAGTTTATTTGGGAAGAAATTACCATTTGTTGAGTTTATGTAAAGAGAATTGGGACCTGGAAAAGAAGACTGGAGCATTTTTATGTGGAAAACATATTTTAGAAAAATGGAAGTTAGTGAGAAACTGAGGCTAAAAATGAAATTAGAATGGATGTCAGAAAGTGAAAAAAAAAGCCAGCAGGCCACAGAAATTTCCCATGAGTTAGTAGCGTAGTAATGCAAGTTGAGTAAGAATTGAGCATATTTAAAATGTGTTTTCCCCATGGTATCACTGAAAAATGCTGAGGCATTGGAGGTAGGAGTTATTAAAGAGAAATATCAAGGCAATAGGCTTAAGCATCTAGAAAAAGTAAGAGGATAATTGGTAACAAGTGTTCAGTTGGTAGCATGTCATTCTACAATATGTGACAAAAGCCAAGGGATAGTAGTAGTTGACGAAAGGAGGAGCTGAGAAAAATAAATTCTAAGATTATGTATTTGGATCCTCAAATTTATGGGACTGGAGAATGTCACTGTGGCCAGAAGAGCAGTGGGCAAGTGAGAAGGTCAAAGATTGAACATTGGAGAATTTCTAATTTGAAATAAAAATTATGAATAGAATCCAAAAAAGACATTGACATTGGAAAAAAAATCAATAAAGGCTCTTCATGTTATCCCAGATGCCAGGGGAAGGAAATATTTCTAAAATTGGTGCAACTCTCAAATGCTAATGCCATAGAGGTGAATAACTCTTCATGTTTGAATTGGGCACTCTTAGGTTCATTTGTGATAGAATAACTTTAGATCAGAAGTAGAGAAAAATGTATTCCGGTGTCTTTAGAAGAGAAGAGAGACTTTACATCAAAGCTGTCTTTAGGGAGTTTGTAGAAAAGGAAAGATATGCAGAGAAGGCAACAATTGTTGAAATTAGGCTTGTTTCTGAATATATGTTATAAAAAGAAAATACCTATAGATTTCTTTATGGAACAGGAGACACTTCAAGTCCTTAATGTAAGTGAATTTATGGCCCTGTGTGAGACTCCTTGAGACTGCAGTGTCTATAGTAAAACACAC
This sequence comes from Zapus hudsonius, assembly GCA_004024765.1. Classification (NCBI taxonomy): domain Eukaryota; kingdom Metazoa; phylum Chordata; class Mammalia; order Rodentia; family Dipodidae; genus Zapus; species Zapus hudsonius. The sequence continues at coordinate 9,013 of PVHP010002846.1, read as the reverse complement.
AGACACTGACTCCTGAATTAAATTAGAAGCATTAGTGACAGGATCTGTGTCTGAGGGTTTGCTTGGGTCCTCACTTTCACTCAAGTACAAGGAGGTTAAGTGACTTGTCAATGATCAACAGACACGTTGGCATAGAAGCCAAGAATAAATCTGTAGGATCCTGAAGCCAAGTTATTTATATCACTGTATTTATTGACTTACCTTCTGCTTAGTCATTTGCTGGGCACATTTACGATAAATATAATGAAAAGAGACACTCCAGTGCTTTTAGTAGAGGATTTACTTTACACCATTGGCAGGATGGAAACCGAGTAACTCTGTGAGGCTGCTGCACTGGCTTTCTTACCCAAGTCTCATTCTAACCTATTGAGTTCATTTTTCACTCAGTTTCTATATCCCAAAATTAATCAAGCAGGCTTAGGTGCAATTTAACTACAACATTTTATTTTTATATGGGGTCAATTAAGAATTTGGTCTGTTTAACTTAATCTATGGACTAACTTTTTTTTGGGAGGGGTGCTAATCTAATAGTCATCCAGACATAAAATGAATAATAATTTAAATATACATTCATAGTAACCAAATGGAAAAATATATACATGTCATTTAGCATATGCAAAGGAGACTCTTAAGTTTTCTTTGAGAATTTAATTTCCTGAGAGATATTGTTTTCCACTAGGTGCATGTGTACAGGCATGGAGGTACATGCGTGCTTCAATGACTAGAATAGTATCTAGCATAGACAACTCAAAGAAGATGCAATAGATGAGTTTATTTATGAGGAAAATGAGCTAGGACTCAATGCTTTACAGTCTAGCCAATACCACTGAAATAATGCTCATCAAAAGTTATGGTGCTATTATTACATGAGAGTAAATATTTTTTACTAAAGAACTATTATATTAATTCATTTATAGCCTTAGCAAGGAGAGGGAGAAAGAGAGAGAGAGAGAGAGAGAGAGAGAGAGAGAGAGAGAGAGAGAGAGAGAGAGAGAGAGCGCATGCCAGGGCATCTTGCCCCTGCAAACTTCAGGTACATGGACTACTTTGTGCATCTGTCTTTATGGGAGTATTGGGGAATCAGAATTGGGCCAGCAAGCTTTGCAAGCAAGCACCTTTAAACACTGGCCCATCTCTCCAGCCCAAGAATAAATATTTCTTATCAGTCTGCTTCTATTTTAAATTAAAATGCCCATATATTATTGCCTTCATTGTTTGTATTACTTTCTATTAATGTTACCAAAACAATTTTAATTGAAGTACTTGCTCCCTATTTTGGATGTCGTTAGACTTGATGCTTTGACAGCCTTTTAATACAGGCTGACCTAAATTAGTTTCATCATCATCTTCACATACTGCATTTTTGCTTCTTTATTATTAAAATTGTGATTTCTTTTGATGTCAATAATCTTAAATCCCTAGCTCTTTTAATTCAAAATCTAAATAGAATAGCCCTAACCTTTGCTTCATACATTGAGAAAATTAGTAACCTGGCATTTCTTTTACCCCATTCCCTAGTTCTCTATGACCAAAGCTCTCAAGTGATGTCATTTTTGTTATAATGGGAGAAGAGGCTGGTTCTTGATTTTAACTCAAATTTATGCTCACCCTGACTATTAATTTTCTTTCTTTTTCAATGACATTCTGGGTACATTAATGAAATCAATTAAGGGAAAGGGTGCAGGATGAGAAGAATTTTTTTTAGTTTGGTAAACATGGTTTATCATTTTCCAAATTTCTACTTTTTAATTCAAAATACTGTATAATTTGGAGGCTGGATATATGGCTCTGCGGTTAAAGGCACTTGCTTGCAAAGACTGATGGCCTAGATTTGATTTCCAGTGTTTGCATGGGTGCATGCCCTGGAGTGCCCAACTATTCATTCATTCTCTCTCTCTCTCTCTCTCTCTCTCTCTCTCTCTCTCTCTCTCTCTGTCTCTGTCTCTCTGCCTCTGCTTGCTTCTATCTCACTCACATAAATAAAACATTTAAAAAAGTAATGTATAATTTTTACTCGCTATTAGGCATTTATTTTGGACCACATTTAACTTAAAATGTTTGGTTTAAATTCTGTAATTTTGGTGAGCCCCATATATTTACTTAATGATTCGTCGGCAAATGATATTCATTTGACATGTTTAAACTAAATGTTATAAAAATGATTTTCTTTTCTATTGCTGGATAGCAGATTATATAAATATCTAGTAATCAATTTTTGTTTTATCAGTGTTGATTAAGTTTCCTAAATTATTACTGATTTTTTTTCACCTGTTTAAATCTAAAGCCAGGGAAAGAGTTTAAAATTGGAACTACAGTTAGCTGCTTTCCTTTTGTTCTGACATTCTGGGCATATGAATGAATGTTCAACCACTTGTTCTGGTTACTGTGGTTATTGCGTCTCTGTACATTTTTGCTATTTTTCCCATACTTCATTGCAGATGCTTTCTCTGCCCACATCGTATGTGCAGTTGGCTTTCATTGGGATCTGTATAATTTAGTACCAATCCCCTTCAGTGAATTTTTACTTCCGATTTTGTAATTTTCATTTCTTTACAAATCTGATTTTTTCATTTTCACAGTTTCTTTTTTCCTTTAAGTGTTTCCCTTTAGGTGAGTTTCATAGTAATAACAGATTACTTTCCCCTCTTCTTTGTAGAACTGTTGGTATTAACAAATGTTTTGTTTTGTCACATTTTCTTGCTTTTTGCTGCAGCTACCATTCTTCTTAGTAGCTGTGAATTTGTGTCTGGACTTCCTTCAAGGAATAATGATGGGCTTTGGAGTGATTTGGTATTTGAATTGCTAATGAACATTTTTTTGCTAGATTTTTGACTTATTTTTAATATTCATTCGATGGTATTGGGAAGTCTTTGTTGCGTGGGTAGTTAGTTCCTCTACTCAGGTGTGACCTTTCTGTGGTTCCCACTGAAATGCTCCCAGGACTCAGAGCTGTGACTCACTGCTTGCCTGATTCCTTGTGCTTAACTGTGTGGCTCTGGTTCAATGCATAGTTCTCTGGCCATTGGGCTTTATGGACCTTCATCCCATGCATGGAGATTTTCTTCTTAGCCATGGTGGTTACTTTTATGTGTCAACTTATTTGGGTTGTTGTGCCCAATTATTTAATGATATGCTAATCTAAATGTTGCTTTGAGGGTCATTTGTAGGTGTGTTCATAATCTGCTAACTCTAAAGATATTGTCATAATGTGAGTGTGATTCATTCAACCAGATTAAATGGTCTAAGGGTTGAAATTGAAGTTTTTTAGAGAGGATGAAATTCTAATATTCTACCACGAAACTAGCTTCAACTCCTGCTTGTGGTTTTACTCTGAAAACCAATTATTTAAAATTATTATGCATCAATCTACCTATTTACCTGCCATCTGTATAATTATCTATCATCAATGATCTAATCTATCATCTATCTATAATTATGCATCATCTATTTACCTACCTGTGGGCATATCTAACCTTCTCTAGTTAGATTTGTTTAGAGAATTCTGACTGATAGAGTAGTCATAAAGAAAGCAGGAAAGCAAGAAAGAAAGAAAGAGAGAGAGAAAAAAGCAAGCAAGAAAGAAAGAGAGAGAGAGAAAGAAAGAAAGAAAGAAAGAAAGAAAGAAAGAAAGAAAGAAAGAAAGAAAGAAAGAAAGAAAGAAAGAAAAGCTTGAAATTTGTTAAAAACAAACCTCAGCTCCTTTCTGAAATTCTGCCCTGCAACTTCCAGGTGCCATAGCATAGGTGAAATCCAGTCTGAATTTTTTTGAATGACTTTCCATCCCTTATCCTTAGTTTGTTGTCTTGGCATAATGCTAGGGAAATCATGGAACTTTTTTTTTTTCTTTCCATAATTATAGCCTTGAATCACCAGTTGTCCAATGCCAGAAAACAAATGCTCCTTATATTTCATTCAGTTTTCCGATTGCTTACAATGGGAGATATTCAATTGTGAGCAGAAAATTGACCCTCAGTGTACAATTTGAATAAAGCAATAACTCAATCACTTAAGACTCTCCATTTAAAAATTATATTTCCGAAACACTGATTCCTTAGGAAATAGGTATTCATTGCTGTTTTCAACAAACCGGAAAGAGAAGCATTACACATGCATGCATTTCCATCTTGGTTTATTACCACAGGGAGGAACCTCCCATTTAGAGCTCAGCTCCTGTGTAACCATTCCCCACCCTAGAGCTACACTGCCGACAGTCTGAGTAAATCATGAGTCCACCGAAAGGTCACAGTCTGATGTTTGCTTAATACGTTATTTTATATTTGCTCAGAAACATGATCTTTGGGCATTCTTGACAAATGTAAGTGATAGACCTTTCATCCCTCATGGAGACTTGGTCTGGACAGATGCATTTTTTACTGACTTAAAAAATATTGCTTTGGAGCATCAACTTACCACAAGGCTGAAAAACATTCCTCCTGAGCTTAGTATATGGTTCCCATTCCCATCTTTGCTTACAGATTTTCAGGGCTAATGAGAATTTATCAGAATTTTTCTTCTTGTGTTCCTATGCAGAACTCCTTTCTTCTTTTATTGATTCATTTCAGATCTAGTATAACTGGAAAATTACTTCTTTCACAGCCTTACATTTTTGTATTATTTTTTTCCACTTCAGTAAGTGTCTGATGGATAGAAGATTGAGGTTCCTTTCCTGTGTAATAATGATTGAGTTGCATATCATATCAACGTAGAAAATGTTTCATATAAAATGACCAAATAGAAACACTTTTCTTTGTTTAAAAATACAGTGTCTTCCATTTTATGTCTATTTCATGTTATTTCTCATCTCTCAATTTAGCTTTTCCTGGTGGGAGTCATCCTGTTGGCAAGCAGGAAGATTGCAGAGCTCTCATCGACTTCCTCCATCTCCTTTATCCCATATTGTTATGTCGCCTTTGTAATGAGATGCTTGTAAAGCTGTTTTGTTCATGCTCTCCAGTTACATTCTCTTTTCTATTACCGTGTTCTATGTGAATCCATGTTAACAGTGTGTGTGTGTGTGTGTGTGTGTGTGTGTTATCTATATGCATTCTCTCTCAGGTATGAACAGAAAAACCATGATTTTTCAAATTTTGAGTAATGTGGTTTTTTAGTCCTAAAATTTCATATTAATAACTCATAATCATGTTAATATTATTGTCAAATTCTAAAATACATCGAATGGTTTTAATCATTGTCTAGCATTTCATTTATTTTCTGTTTGCATTAATGTTACCATAAAAATAAGAATATTGAGGAGACAAAGACCATTTCTCAAGAAGTGGCTTTTAATTTTGCTGCCTTAACATATAGGACAGGGAAAAAAAGTTGCTATTCAAAGAGTATTTGACTATAATCAAGTCATTTAAAGCTTTTTTCCCAGTAGTATGTTGAGTACAGTGTGCTCTACTATATCATATATTAAAAAAGAATATTTTATATTTAGATTATTAAGCCAGGTGTGGTGATGCTCACATTTAATCCCAGCACCTGGAAGACTGAGGTAGGAGAATCACAGTGAGTTCAAGGCTACCATGAGACTCTATGATGAATTCCAGGTCAGCCAGGGCTACAGCTAGAGTTATTACATTTTCATTTTTTCTTTATCACATAGCATTGCACTTGGGTAATATATATTTAAATACAAAATCTGAAACCATTTTTTTCAGAAAATTTGCCAACATTAAGGTCATGACTTCTGTATATATACCCTAAAATACATATCTGCCTCTTAAGAGATTTCATTTTTATAGTCATTATCTGACTGCAGAGGAGTGAAATACCGCTTTCCACCTGAGTCTAATGTTTCATCGTTAAGTGCTGAGCGATGATGAGGATCAATGTCCCTGCCCTTTCTGAGCTATTACATTTCATCCAATTTAAAATGGACCTGCCTCTTCCATAAACATAATACACTTCACAACCTCTGTAAGTTCATTGGCAAGAACCTGGGGTGCATGTGGCCATTTTAAAACTTAATATGATTTTTGTCACAGTTTAAGCAGTCATAATTCAGTTTTTGTTCTGAAGGATGATTTTGTAAGAACATTCTGCTTGATATTAAATAAAACATTTCCCTATAACTTTTTTTTTGTTTTCAAAAGATTATAATCACACAGGCAAGTGAGGAAATTTAATTGAGAGGAAGAAATATTATTTCAAAAATATTATAATGTTTGGTTTTCAGAGAAAAGTTCCTAATACTTCAATTGACTTTGAAGGTCCAGAATTAGGAGCTCTACTAAGCCCTTGAAATTCATTCTGTGGTATTCTCTCTCTGCTCTCTCAAATCTATTAACATCTCTTACAAATCACAAAACCTAGAGAGTCATAGCATAGGCAGGTTTTTATAGATTTGGAAATGCTATTTAAGTATTTTTTTAAATTTTTGTGACTAATTTTAATTGCCTTCATCCATAACCTCTTTTGGAATGTTCCTTTTATTGATGTTTGCATTCTGACTAACCTTTTCTGAACATTATTTCCTTAGGTACATATATTGACCTTGTTTTCAGGAGCTTGGTAATGAAATACCTCCGTTCAATTTATCACATATATATATGTATATGTATATGTATATATATATATATATATATATATATATATATATATATATATGTTTTCTAATAGTATTGTTTACGTAGAGATTTACCTCATTATAGATACCACATTTTTCATTTGGAAGGAAGGCATATAATTATTCCTATTATCTAAGTTTTGACTCATTTAATTATTTGGGATGAAAGAATGATAGGCAATATACACAGTTTATCTTGTACTTCTACTTCTGTAAATTTAAGCACATTTAAAATAAATGGCATCTATCATTGGCAAAATGGTTTGACAGATTGGATTGTTTCAAAAGTTTTTAGCTCTAAATTCTAAGAACCTCATTTTCCACCTAACTAGGTATAAATTGTCTATAAATAATTTTTGTTAGATGAGAAATGATTCAATTGGGCACAATAGATATTTATTGGCAGAATGATAAAATGGAGTTAAGCTGAGTCTTAACAGTAGAGGTGCCCATGCCCCATGCCCTAAACTGAGCCCAGCTATTTCTGCAGGCCACTATACTATATGTTCCTCCAGCTAGCCCACTACTTATGTCGTGGGAATGATACCCATGTGAGTTAATAAAATACAACAAGCTGGCTTTTAAGGTCATTGGAAAAGAAGCAATATCTACTATTCCACACCATGTCCAGTCTTCATGCTCCTTGATAGTTTATATCACAACAATGGTTCTTCTATTTACTTCGTGTTTCCTACCGCATTAGGGAAAGATTTTGAGAAGTGCATCTTATGGTAGTTTTATCACTGTGTAAGCTTCACGGACTATATACTACACAAAACTAGTCATCTATGCTTGGAGGTTTACCTTTATGCCTCTTCACTTCCAACCTGTAGAGTGTTTCATGTGCTGAATATTCAAGAATATTGGAACGCAATGATTTTTTTGTATCTGAATATAAAAAGTAAATACAAATGTGTTACAAAAGAAAGAAATGGTGCATCTGCATAGAGAACTTGCAAGATGAGGTTATTCTTTGTAGACATCAAGGCCTAGGGCACTATAGCTGACTTCATAAACACTGTATTAAACACTAGGAGCAATGGATTTTACTTAACAGTGATCTTTTCCTTTAAGCTTTTTGACTCATATTAACTCTAGTTTAAATCAAACTATATATCTACCCAAACATTCTCTTTATATTCATATTCTGTTTTATTTTTTCAATTTTTTATTCTATAATTTTATGTGTGTGAAAACAAACAAAAACAGAAACACACCTTAACCTAGACCAACAATGTCTTCCCTATTGCTCTATTCCCCTAGATCATCTCGCCTCACCAAAAGGTCATCTGGGACAGGGAGGAGTGGTCACATGAAGATAATCCCGCATTTTAAGGATGAGGACAGCAGTTGAAGAGTTAGAAGATAGTTTAGGATACACAGTGATGCTCTGCCCAAGATAAAACAATAGAACATCTCCAGGGGCAGCAACATGCATAAAGTTGTCACCTTCTGATAATAATGCCCTCTTCTCTTTGAGAAACTGTTTTAACCTATCTTATGGTGACCTTAAAATATGTTTAAGTAGAAGTACACTCTGACCTAACAATGATAAAATGAATATTGTCATGTCACAGTAACGCAATGCTTGTTATCTTTATCAAGTGTCATATATGGTACAAGGTTGTATGTGCTGAGTTTTTTGTTATTAATATTTTATTTATCCATTTTCTAGCAGAGAGAGAGAAAGAGAGAGAGAGAATGAGAGAGCACCAGGGTCACCACCTTGTGGGTCTGGTTTATGTGGTTAATGGGGAATTGAACCCAGGGCCTTAGGTACTGGAGGCAAGTGCCTTAACTGCTGAGTCATCTCACCAGCCCATGCTGACATTTTGTACGACTTGCAGCATGTATATTTGTTTATTTCACCATCAGCACCAACATGTGACAGACGCACTGTGCTCAGACCTCAGATTTCAGGATAGTTCATTTTTCAGCTCTGTCATATCCTTAAGGGTCTACTCTAGTACATGCAATTTATTAAAAATGAAAATACCCTCATCTGGAATATGGCAGTATTTTATTGGGACACCCATGATTCCATTTGTATGCCTTAATTCTCCAGTCAAGCTCCAAAGGTAGAACAGAATGTTGGCTTCCTTTCTACCTGTTCTCAGATTGCTGAACCTTGTAGAATAAGCTTTGCACCAGCAGGCAGATCAATAGGACTATTCATTTATAATCATCAGCACTGCTGACCCTTTGACCACCTGTGCAATCAATGACTTAAAATAATTTCTCAGCTTTGTAAAACTTCCTGTTCTCCTCATCACACCATGCATTCTCAGCAGAAACTCAAATTTTCCCTTCAGACAGAATAAAAGAAATATATTACAGAGGAATCACCTGAAATTCTCTTCACAAATCTATAAGCTAGTATAAATTTTCACCTTGAGACTTTCCATTCATTTATTCTCAGTAGTGGAGTTGTCAATATTTTTT